>JAVTVY010009276.1:0-44568 GCA_036873755.1 Hanleya hanleyi | reverse complement strand
AACATTTTCAATCGTTTTTTTCATTCGTTTTATATAAGTGCCTATATATATTTATAAAACAGCATATCGTTTCAATTCAGAATGAATCGCCTTGAAATTGTTCCTTATTTAAGATACAATAAAGCACTCGAGGCGGGAATTTTGTTTTACAAGATAAAAGCAACGTCAACTAATATGCTGTATGAAATATTAAGAAAGCGAATAGAGCGTCATCGTCATATTGATTAAAAAAGTAAGAAATAATGCTATCATTTTCTCTGAATGATTGAATTTCTCTCTTCGTAAGTTTTATGTGAAAAACGGGCGATGTCTTTGTATAAGAGATCCTTTATTGCTGTTTTAATCCATAGAGCGGCTCTTTGTTGGGTTGCTTTGTCCTGTATCACAAACCCTACAAACTATCAAGACCCTATTTTTAAAGATGAAAAGACGTATTTCTTTCAACAGTTTCCATATTTTTTTTACTTCCTCAAATTCTATGAGATCGCGACTGTGATTTATGATATTGCAACTGCATAATTGATGCTCCTGAGAATTCCAGAAGTCAAAAGTCGCCAGTCGCCGCGCGCCGTGGTTTGTCCGGCGAGTGGCGCGCGGCGAGTTTTTCCTGGTTAAGAGATGGAGCGATACTCGCCGTGTTTTACGGCGCGTGGCGACTGGCGAGTTTTTGCAGGTTAAGAGATAGCAGAAAGTCGCCAGTCGCCGCGCGCCGGAGATGTCCACGGCGCGTGGCGAGTGGCGAGTTTCACTACAGTCAAAAGTCGCCAGTCGCCGTGCGCCGTGGTTCATCTGGCGAGTGGCGCGCGGCGAGTTTTTCCAGGTTAAAAGATAGAGCGAAACTCGCCGTGTTTTACGGCGGGTGGCGACTGGCGAGTTTTTGCAGGTTAAGAGATAGCAGAAAGTCGCCAGTCGCCGCGCGCCGGAGAGGTCCACGGCGCGTGGCGAGTGGCGAGTTTCTAAAAGTCGCCACGCGACGCAAACTTGGCCCAAATAGAACACCATAGGTACCAGTATTCTGGGGGGGAAATTGCAAGGCATACTAAGGATAATAAATGGAAACTAGTGTTAATTTCTGTAGCTAGTCCATGCTCCTAGATTATAGCATAGAGCACATGGTGGCCTGAATGTATGGTGTTCTATTTGGGCCAAGTTTGCGTCGCGTGGCGACTTTTAGAAACTCGCCACTCGCCACGCGCCGTGGACCTCTCCGGCGCGCGGCGACTGGCGACTTTTTGCTATCTCTTAACCTGCAAAAACTCGCCAGTCGCCACCCGCCGTAAAACACGGCGAGTTTCGCTCTATCTTTTAACCTGGAATAACTCGCCGCGCGCCACTCGCCGGATGAACCACGGCGCACGGCGACTGGCGACTTTTGACTGTAGTGAAACTCGCCACTCGCCACACGCCGTGGACCCCTCCGGCGCGCGGCGACTGGCGACTTTCTGCTATCTCTTAACCTGCAAAAACTCGCCAGTCGCCACCCGCCGTAAAACACGGCGAGTTTCGCTCTATCTCTTAACCTGGAAAAACTCGCCGCGCGCCACTCGCCGGATGAACCATGGCGCGCGGCGACTGGCGACTTTTGACTTCTGGAATTCTCAGGACTTTTTCTCAAGTGCGCATGCCCGGGGAGCATCAATTATCGGAATATTTTGTTCGAAACATGCTGTCATTTAATTTAATTTTAAATCTCTTCCTCGTGCATAAATATACATAATTTCTAATGAATGAACTCTCCAGCTACATCTGATGCTATGTGACTAATTTTGAAGATGTAAGCTATCTGTAATAATTAATATAGTTGTTTTTTGAAACAAGTTTCTTTTTAATGCAATACGCATATAGGGCAATCTAATTTTGTCAAATGTGCAATTATTTCTTTATTAAAATACTCGTTATCCGTTTCTGTGCAGAACTTGCATACTCTCGTTATTATCTGCTGGTATATTTTAAAAAGTTGACACCAAGACAACATTTTCAATCGTTTTTTTAATCTTTTTTTTATATAAGTGCCTATATATATTTATAAAACAGCATATCGTTTTCAATTCAGAATGAATCGCTTTGAAATTGTTCTTTATTTAAGATACAATAAAGCACTCGACGCGGGAATTTTGTTTTACAAGATAAAAGCAACGTCAACTAATATGCTATATGAAATATTAAGAAAGCGAATAGAGCGTCATCGTCATATTGATTAAAAAAGTAAGAAAAAATGCTAACATTTTCTCTGGATGATTGAATTTCTCTCATCGTAAGTTTTATGTGAAAAACGGGCGATATCTTTGTATAAGAGATCCTTTATTGCTGTTTTAATCCATAGAGCGGCTCTTTGTTGGGTTGATATTTCCTGTATCACAAACCCTACAAACTATCAAGACCCTATTTTTAAAGATGAAAAGACGTATTTCTTTCAACAGTTTCCATATTTTTTTTACTTCCTCAAATTCGATGAGATCGCGACTGTGATTTATGATATTGCAACTGCATAATTGATGCTCCTCGGGCATGCGCACTTGAGAAAAAGTCCTGAGAATTCCAGAAGTCAAAAGTCGCCAGTCGCCGCGCGCCGTGGTTTGTCCGGCGAGTGGCGCGCGGCGAGTTTTTCCAGGTTAAGAGATAGAGCGAAACTCGCCGTGTTTTACGGCGCGTGGCGACTGGCGAGTTTTTGCAGGTTAAGAGATAGCAGAAAGTCGCCAGTCGCCGCGCGCCGGAGATGTCCACGGCGCGTGGCGAGTGGCGAGTTTCACTACAGTCAAAAGTCGCCAGTCGCCGTGCGCCGTGGTTCATCCGGCGAGTGGCGCGCGGCGAGTTTTTCCAGGTTAAGAGATAGAGCGAAACTCGCCGTGTTTTACGGCGGGTGGCGACTGGCGAGTTTTTGCAGGTTAAGAGATAGCAGAAAGTCGCCAGTCGCCGCGCGCCGGAGAGGTCCACGGCGCGTGGCGAGTGGCGAGTTTCTAAAAGTCGCCACGCGACGCAAACTTGGCCCAAATAGAACACCATAAGTATATGTTGTCATAGGTTTAATAGTAAATTGCTGACTGCCATAATCATTACACAACGACTTTGAGGAAGTCTTCTCCTGAAATTGTATATGTATGTTCAGTTTAATATATTGTGATGATGAAGACTGGCAAAATCAACACATTCGGAACAGTTCAAAGTGAATATTGATAATAAGCAAAAACGTGAATTCCCCGGTTACGAAATCAAGATTTGAAAGGTATTTTTAAACTCTAAAGCGCCTGTTAGAGAAAATGTGTTGTCTAGTAGACGTTGTGTAGCTTATAATTGAGCTTTAGCTGCCAAATTTTAAATAATGTATAATCTCCATTAAATGTTGCTGTTATTGCATGGATTGTAGTCTTTGGACATGTCCATGACGGATCACAGAGAATTGGACACGATTTTGAGCAGAGTTGCTTGTCTGATTTCTTTGCGGCTTTTTTGTGATCTGATTATTAAAATATGCTATCGCATACCAACACATAGTATACCCAAGGATAATAAAATTTGCCTTCTCGTAATATAAGAAATGAGTTGATTGTTTCATCATATGGGTTAGAACTAGTCCGTGACAGAATCGCTAGATTTGGTGACGGAATCACGAATGCACAGTTTAAATGTTCTGGTTAATTTTTTTTACAAAGTACACATTCTCCCCCCAAAATCATCGACGTTTGATTTCTATTTCTTTTCACGCCCGGAAACCACACGGGTATGGTTCTATTCCTTTTAACACGCGGGATCACACGGGTGGGGGATAAAAAACGCATGCTAATATATTCCCAACGAAGATATATGAAGTGAATTTTCTGTGAAGAATGTGTGTTTATAGCGATGTCCGCTTTTTTTGTGGAATTCATGAAAAACGAAAAATCGGAAGACTTCTCAGGTTTCTCTTGGCAGCTATTTTTTATTCACCAAAGTTGTTTTGCTGTTATTTCTCACGAATAGTGTCAAAATGCGTCACACACAATGTACAATGAACCAACGTGGTTGTGTTTTGTTGAGAGGTTTTGACGAAACGTTTACAAGGTGGAGGGAGTCAATTTCTCAACCTTGCTTCGACTACTGGCCACAACATAGCAATTTGGTGTAAAGCGTCTAGTCCGCCGTTCAACATTCGGCCGTCGTCCATTAGAGAATTTCAGGGTCCATAAACTACAGACCTAATTCGGGTAACATGATTAGCGCTAACAAAAAAGCATAATATACATAAACATGGGCTAGTTTCCTGAAGCAGTCCACGGCTTTCAATGTTGCCGGCAAGACATCTGGATGTTCCAAATGTCAAATCCATATCACTGATTACTATTGTTCTCCAGATGAATGCCATGAAGATATTGAAGATCATACGGCCCATAGCCCCGGGTTAAGTGGAATTAGACACAAGTCACGAAACGTAACACCAAAGACCTTGCTGACTACGCTCGTATTTTACTATCAGCTTGCGATAGATGTATCGCCAAATTTGAGAAACTTTGAGTGGAGACGCTTGGTGATATAGCCCTGTTTAGCAAGTTTCTCCAATAACGTCATATTTCACACAGATTTCACCAAATGCTACTAGGCGAAATGTGTGTATATAGGTCCCTCTGGAGCATTTCTGTTCAGAAAGGAATAGCTTACGATGTCAAAGTTGTAATTATCTTTCTTTTCGTAAAGCAGACGGGAGAGAAGGCCCGCATCATTTCCATAGAGATATTATTAGTTATTCAGGTTTTCCCCCGGGTGTATGGAAAGTTACGACCCTCCCTGAAACTCATACACCCTGAGGCGTCAGCCGAAAGGCCTATCATTTATAACCAACGGTACAACGGACAAATCCAACGGGCCATTTCGGTTACGAAACTGTCGGCATTTTGCTACGGCACTGTGACAAAGGCGCGCCACACACAATCCATTCGATCTGCTTTCGTTCGGAAATCGACTTTTGTTGGAACAAATCACACCTTTTGGTGAGTTATGTGTCGGAAACTTCAGTAAAAATAATGCAGTATGACTTTATTCCATTAAATTTTGACGAGTGAGCGAAAGTTATTCCATAAATATTGAGATATGGTCAGCTGAACTTTCGAAGTGAGAGCGTCGTTTTCAATCGCACGTGAGTTGTTTTCTATACACCCCGAGTAGCAAGATATCACTCGGGGTGTATGGGGTTATACGACCCGACCTTTTAACCAATCACAATCCATATACTGAATACAAATTTGCTTGTGGGGTAATAAAGATCTATATATGATATGCCATTACGCCTATCTGTTGTTTCCTTCAAATATACTGAGGGTGAATATATATACTCAGCTTCTTTATTGATATAGCGATTATCCACAGCCAGAAGATCTTCAAAATAGTTAGGCTATTTACATCACGTGACCAAAGCGGGGGACATTGCGATCGGCATGCAAAAACAGCACATGTAATGCAACATATGTATACAATTTACGTCTATCGTGACAATAAACTGTATAAAAGTCATATCGATGTAAAGCTTATTTGTTCAGCTTTTCGGATCTGAAGTTTTATCGAGACATGAAGATTATTCGCTCAGTAGTGAAAGATAGAAGACCTAGTGGCGAGGTCAAAATTCGGTGTGAAGAGGATGGTACACACATTTCGTTTTTCTTTGCCAATTTACCATGAAAACACGTGAAAACCCAAGACTTGTGACATATAGTGAAGATGTATATTGATTAAAAATAAAATTATTAGGTCTCAAATTTACGAAAACCAAGTGAGGCAAATATGTAGACGCTGTTGTAAAAAAATATCCGGAATTCACGCAAAATTTCAAAAAACACCGGAAAATTTCCAGTATAAATTGTTTAAAAAACTTCGATAACCTGTTGCAGATTTGCCTCACTCGAATTTTCCATCAAAAGCATGTATCACACTTCATCAAAATAAAGGTGACACCGACGTGGGTTTTACATCGAAAGCAGCTTGGTACGCTACCGAAGTGAAAACTAAGACGAGTGCATCGTGTTTGTCAAACGAGGTCGGGCACCGCCCCTTTTTTCATTTGTTGACCACGTGTCAGGTCAAGGTCTAATACCGATGACCTGTTAGGTCTACCCCATAATTTAAATATTTATTGCATTACGCAATAGGAAATCGCGCACATCATTCTGTTGAACCTGCAGTGCAAATTCAATATATTTGCTCTCTCCTTTTTCGTAGAAAAGCGGATTTGGGTTGTGATATATAGAATACAAAATAAGCAAGCATCTGCATCTGGCATTGATATAATTTGCTTCTGTTCACCAACGTGTGTGGTTGTTGTTGTTATTGGGGTAAATTCGATAAATAAATAACATTATTCGGATATATTCATAGGTCTTGAGTATCGACAGAATACTAATTAACCTATCAACATTATTACAATCTACATCCGGACTTTTCTAATGTGTTTCTAACAGATTGTTAAACTTAAAGTGACCTCTCCCACGCAACATAATTCAAGTTATCAATGTAAATAAATCTATACAGTACTGCCAATTAATAAAATGGAACTAAATTCCTGTGGCTATATTTTAAACACATTTAGAATTTTAACATATTAGAAGCCATAATTTACTTAACTTCACAGACCACTTGAATTTAGTACTTAATTTCAAGGCTATATTGAAGATATACTGAAACTTGATCTAGGTCAATATTGGGGCCTACCTGTGTTGAATATAAATATAATCTATAAACAGTAATAATACCAGATCAGTATAGTATACTAGTAAATTATTAACGGTTAACTATCGTATTACAAAGTGTATTGAAACTGATCAATAATCTAAATATTGTTATTTAAATTGCTATAACAATGTCAGCTACCATTATCTGTAACTACATGTATATGTCCGATAGCCATGTACTCGATCATTATCTGGAATGCTCAAAAGCTGATCTCAACCTCGCCATAACAGTTGGCTCATTCCTCTCAAAGTTCAAGGCCGTTATTGAGATAACTGATCCATTAATTACCAGAATTTCTCCGGATTCTCTCCAATACAATACCTTACATACAAAGTTCAACCATGCTCATTAGAAGGTCAAAGGACTTAGACTGAAGAGCACAAATAAAGAACTTGAGAAATACCTTTGAATGCAAGTTTTCCTTCTCAGTTTTCACTCTAGATGAAGATGACACAGTTACTACTCCTGACTATGACACCACAAAACTGTGAAAGGGAGATAACCATGAAGACAAGACTGCCGGTAAAACTCACACAATTGGAGGCGGTAGCCAGATCATTCCATCCACTTCTCCAGACTAGTATACCCGTGTGTGGAATGAATGAAATTTTCATCAAATCCTCACAATTGCAACCGTTTATCCTCCCCGAATGATTCTTTACTACTCCCAATACTGAATACTTGGAAAACGGCTGCAATTGTAAGGATTTGATGAAAATTTCATTCATTACTCATTCCACACACGGGTATACTAGTCTGGAGAAGTGGATGGAATGGTCTGACTACCATTGGAAGCAGACAAAGAGGAATAATTAGACACTCAAGGATAAAATCCTTGAGGCAATGTGTGAATTACTTGACCTGAACCGAGAATACGAAGAGTATCTAACAGGGATGTTGAATTCGCTGATCTGAAATCGGAATATGCCAAGCTTCACTGTCATTTCCAACGTAAATGCACCGAGTTAGATGTTGTACATGATCAACTGACTGGGACGAAGAGGAATCTCAATAAGAACTGAAGCGAAGGGAAGCTACAATTAAAAACAGTCCCAGGAATTAGCTGGAATGAACAGGAGCAAGAATGATGACGATTTGTGCAAACAAGACCTTCATGATACAGTACAAAAACTACAAACTGAGCAAGAGAGATACTGTGCCATTGAAACCAATTTGAAGACAGCCGGAAAACAAAAGAGCATTACAGAACAAAGTTACTAAACTTAAGGTAAAACTTGGAGATGTAACTTCATGAGAACCAATCATCCTAAGTAGAACAGAACCTTGAGGAGATTCAGGAACGTATACTTTGAGTGGATCATATGAAAAAAGAGAACAGGACTTCACAGGAAGTAAACGCAGTTCTACAAGACGAGGAAATTAGCACATTTGAGGATGGCAGATACAAAGATGACATCAGGCTGGTTGTGATGGAACTTCTATCTCAGAATGTGAGCAGAATAAAATAAATTCTGTTATCCGAACTGTTTTGGCCAAATTGGCTTTAATTCATGTAGATGAAAAGGATTTCCCCTCGAATTCGTTGAAGTCGATATCTGGGCTATGTTCAATCACTGAAACCAGGTGTAAGTGAAACCAGCACGCCAGGTATTGTGGGAAATACTTTGTTCACCGATGACACTTCCAGGAAACACCGTCAATTCAAGAACTTCCAAATTGGTGCCAATGAAACACTTTCTGTGGGCTTACGCGAGATGGGGAAAACCAACACAGAATCAACCCTGCAATCATTTATTGACTGTATGGATGAGCTGGGCGATTGCATTGGTGGTGGAACTGATGCCAGGGATCATGTTGAGAGACTTGTAGCATCCATCAAGAACATTGGGTCCACAAATTTGTGTTTCAGCAGGAAGCTACAAGCAGTATGAGAAAAACATCTTCCGAAAGTTATAGACAGTTGGGAAGTATTAGAAGAAGGAATCTGATCACAAATCTCTGACATGAGTAATTTTTTTTGCAAGGCGCATCTTCTTGTGAACTTTGCCCGTCAATGTGACAAATCCTTATCTGCATTTGACAGTATCACACTCGAGCGATTGAGTAGCCAATCCTTTTCCAGCAACACAGAATCTGGATCGGCATCCTTGGTCAGAACCGCTGTGAAAGCTTTTCATCCGCTTGAATCAGAGGAGTCTGGAGCAGCCTTGCAATTTCATGAACTCCTGGATGTACAGAAAAGACAGCTGCAACTTGTTCACTACCGCTGTAAACGGTAAAACATCATCTTCCTGACGCAACAGCGGTATATTATCATATTGATGACATGAATGTATGCCTCTTGACCGAATCCAAACGGACTCTTACGGAATGTTCAAGAACATTTGTCGAATAAAGTGAACATCTTGGGAATATAGAATCTCGGTATTGTCGACAAGATCGTCACAGGCCCAATTTGGAGAATGCTGGAAAGCAAGCCCAACATTATAGAAGCAAACGAGTATCTGGCAACGATGTAAGCTCACCTGGAATTCTGTAGTAATGATGCATCCAACCTGATGGCGGGGAGAGGATGTTCACCGTTGAAGAAGGAAATGTTCTTCGTCTTCACCAGGTTGACGTATACAGTGCTCTGTTTGCGGAGATAGATGATGAAGAATTGGACGTGCTAACACAACACACCCTGGGGCTGTTGATGCACGCCCTTCTCCTGATCCTTGAGAGACAAGCGAAAGATTAACTTCCTGAAGGCAAGTATGCGGATATAACAGAACAACAAAAGAACCAGGCATCAAGCGTACCAACAACAAACATTGCTTCTGAGCGGGACTTCGCCATTTTGGATATGGTGATGAGTAATAAGCCAGCAGCATCTGTGCTACTGTTTGAAACCCTCATCTTGTGGATCAACAGCCGAAAATCAAGATGGTTAGATGAAAAATGATCTGTGGAGAGGACAAAACTTATGAAGACAGCTCACGAGAATGTGTCAAGAGCTCACAAAATTTGTCAAGCCTGCAAGAGACTATTCGAACTCAGAAACTTAAGATGTTGATGAAGAAACAAGCAGCCAAAGCTGATTCCCAGAAGAAGTGTCATGACAGGAAAGTGTTACTGACCAACACCGTCTCAGAGGTTGAAGGGGTTTGGACAACAATCGAACAGATTGATGTCCAGATTTCACAGCTCAGACAACAAGGTAACGTGAGTCTAACACGAGGTAGGAATTGTTCTGTTTGTCAAAGACTGTCTTTGAGAATTGCGTTATATTTAGGGATAAACAGCTTATCGACTACTCGAAGGACATCATTCAGTTAGCATCTGTAACTGATGTACCAACTGTTAACCAGCCTGCAGCACTGAGAAGTTTGGATGTCCGACAAACCCAAATTCCCGAACAGAAAGTGAAGGCCAAAGAACGCATTCAAAAGTGCTGACATTCTCGTATTATACGAACAATGCCAGAATGATAAGCTGCCTGAACTGCTGAAGAACTCAAAAGACTTGGTGGGGGTCGCATTTCATTTAACTGTGCAGAGGAAGGAGAAGAAACACCACAATGGTTCAATGTCGTTGTTATACCCGTGGCAAAGAGGATGATTCTAACCCTATACAAAACAGAATACTCTTATATTAAGTATCTTGATAATGAGGTTATCAGTTGAAGATTTCCATTACTGCAGGACTTGAAAATAGGTGATCTTCTCATTATTTAAATAGCATTTGTCATCATTGTTTTGTTGTTGGTGTGAGTTGTACCCAACAGTGCGAAATTTTGACATCACTGATTATATCACCAGCATGGGTGGCGATGGGGGTCACAAATGTGGAAAACATATCGCAAATGATCCCCTCTCCTGTTGGTGTGAGTTGTGTCCAACATTGACATAATTAATTAGATTCTTCTCCATCATACATGAATGTAATACCATTGAGAAAACAAGACTCATGTTCGTGTGACTTGTGTCCAACATTGACATAATTAATTAGATTCTTCTACATCATACATGAATGCAATAACATTGAGAAAACAAGATTTATGTTGGTGTGACTTGTGTCCAACATTGACATAATTAATTAGATTCTTCTACATCATACATGAATGTAATAACGTTGCGAAAACAAGATTCATGTTGGTGTGACTTGTGTCCAACATTGACATAATTAATTAGATTCTTCTACATCATACATGAATGTAATAACATTGAGAAAACAAGATTCATGTTGGTGTCACTTGTGTCCAACATTGACATAATTAATTAGATTCTTCTACATCATACATGAATGTAATAACATTGAGAAACCAAGATTCATGTTGGTGTGACTTGTGTCCAACATTGACATAATTAATTAGATTCTTCTACATCATACATGAATGTAATAACATTGAGAAAACAAGATTCATGTTGGTATACGAGTTGTCAGAGCATTTCCATCATAGCTCTATAGATTTGTATCTAATACCGCTTATGCCGGTGCTAGGGGCCGTGTGGTCATATCATCCAAGTTGCCACATGAACAGGTACAATAAAAGCGTACCTGAGATACAACACATATCACAACTCGTTAGATTCTTGGTATGTGCTTTAGAATAGGTTAACCAGAAGACTATTCTGTGAAGTCATGTGACGCAGTCAGTATGTCGGCACCTCTTCCCACTTCACTTATATGTGTTGTAATTGTGTCCAACATTGACATAATTAATTAGATTCATCTCCATTGAACATGAATGTAAATAACATTGAGAAAGTAAAACAATAACGAATAACAAGATCCATCTTTTTATTCCTTGTTGGTGTGAGTTGTACCCAACATTGTGTATTACGCCCCCATCAACTGGTTTTATCTCCATGAACATAAATATAAAACTGTATCAAATAATTTGGATTGGATTCTTATTTATGAGTGAATATGATTGATCATCTTCATTAATCAAGCATGTGGTAACATTCAGATAAACCATGATCAAATGAGACAGATTGTCTCATTTATTTTTACAGCATGGTTGTTCAGGTGGAGCATGAGTGGTATTGGGGCTGATTGTGAATGTCGCCCCCCCACCACCATCGCGAAATTTCACCTTCCTTCGATTTTCTGATACTTTGATATGAGAAACCTCCCATTAATAATAATTATTAATAATTATTTGCATTATTAGAATATTTTGCCTGCAGGGTAGATCTATAGATGGTGTATACATTCCAGTGTTTTTGTTGTCCGAATAATGAAGAATAATGCCTATAATTATGCCGAAAAGAAGAATCTGACCACGAATTTTCTATTAATAATCAACAATTTTAAAGATAATTTATGCAAATTTATGCAGATTTGCTAACTGAAGGATATGTTTAATGTTAATTCTACTGTGTGAAAAAGGTGCAAAAGCTGACTTTTGAGAGAAAAATTGATACATATATGCAAATGAGTTGGGAAATATACAACTAAATGAAATTTTGAAAACGTCAAAACTAAGTGACGTTAGAAGACTCCTGGGCTGTTGGTCGAAGCGGGAGCTGACTCCTATAGGGAAAATTACTGTTATCAAAACCTTTGCTCTCCCCCTACTAACACACCTCTTCTCTGCAGATTTTCACCTGCAGATTTTCACAACAGTGTGCAAAAATTATTCCACGAATTCATTTGGGGAGGGGGGGCCAGATAGGGTTAAGAGGAAGACAATAATTGGCAGATACGAGGAGGGTGGCTTAAATATGATACATGTACCTTCCTTTATCGACTCCCTCAAAATTCAGTGGATCAAGCGATCCCTTTCCTTTAACGAATTTCAGACAAAGATTATGAATGAAATATTTCCTCCAATAGGAACACTGATCTGGGACTTACATATACTGGGGACCGCAGACATGATTAAGTTTGTCAAAAACAATTTTTGGAAGGATGTTCTGTGCACATGGCGTAGATGCCTAGATAGTCATGGTGAAAAAATATGTTCACCTGAATCCGACCTAATATATATCTATGCTCGCTTTGCTGAATGGAAAGATGTACACAGGTGGTATAACGTTGGGGTCAGATCCGTAAAGGACCTGATCAATAATAGGCAAACATTTTTAACACTAAGTTCCAGATCAAGCAAAATAATTTCTTAGTATACTACGCGGTGATGCATAACATCCCAAAGGGATACATAGCTAACTCTCAACGGGAACTTCTGAAAACTGGTCATGAACAGAAAACTCACATTAGATTAATCACAAAAATTCGTAACCAAATCTCCTCAAAATTTGTCTATAGGCTACTGGTGAAATCAGCCGACCAGTCAAACAAAATGGGAAGCAGAAATGGAAGTTCGGACCGGTATCCTAGACTGGAGCAACGTCTACCGAAGTGCTTTCATTGTGACCTCTGAAACAAAATTACAATATTTTCAATACAAAATAAATCACCATATCCTTGAAACAAATGCACTCTTAAAAAAAAATAAAAAAAATAAAATAAAATAAAATAAAAATATATCTATTCAAGAATATGTGTGGAAAAAATTATGAAACTCGACTGAATATTTAGCGAAATACAGTGTTTCAAACTTGCCATGCAAATTTGGCCTTTTCCTATACCTCCATTATAGTTGTTACAATTCCGACAAAATGCTAAATGAAACCGAATTTCGTCTTGTATAATCGCGTCATCTACATTTCCGTGAATGGTCTCCCGTGATAGAGTATCCATATCATTTGCAGCGTCTTAATCGTCTGTATATTTGGTGCATGGATAGCCCTGACATTATGACACGATTTGCATCATGCATTCGTGCAAAGATCATCTTGAACAAATTTGAAGCATCAAAGACATCTAGACGCATGTAATAAAGGAAGCGAAATTCTCTTCGCATAAACCTAAGCAATGTGGTTGAAACTTGAGGTTTTTCCTGTTTACTCGTGTTATTCAAGGAATTATGCTTAGCAAATAACGCCTTTCTTTTGCGTTTTATCACGCAATGCGTGATTCTCAGGTATATGAACAAATGTATCCAGTGGCATTAAATCATAGGATAACTACTTACACTTGTTTTGAATCTATTCGCATTATCTCTAAGTTGAAATATGATGTCAATATTCAAGACAACAGGCACGAGATGTCGTCAAAACATCACACTTTTTTATGTGGCGCGTATATTTCATTGTGTTGTTCCTAGTTCATTGTGCAAATACAACATTTTTTCCTATTTGTACAGTTGTCATGTTAAAGTATGATGGATGAATCAGAAATGACGAACACATGGAATTTCTTCATTTTGTCATATATTTCAGGGCGTTATTAGGATTACGATCTACATGTACATTCATTTCAGAGCCTATAACATTGTCCCCCTTCCATTCCATTGGCATAATATTATGCCTAAAATATAATGGTTGAATTAAAAATGACGGCTTTGTGGATCCAGTATAGACACCATCTTGATATCACGGGTCTCTATTTGAACTGAGCGGCAGGCAACGATTACTGGGAGATCACAAATGCTAACACTATAGACAGCGGGGAAAATGCTCTGGTTTTTCTGGTGACGAAAAATGGTTAATATGCAAGTCATTGAGTACGACTAGGATATCTTTTTCGGGTTAAGACAGTACGTATTTAACACCTCTGGATAAGTGTTTGCAATTTTATCGTAGTGAACGCCGGAAATGTGCAAGGACTTCTCATGGGAAGTACCATATATATCTCTTATTCCCAAAACCAGTCCAGTGAACCAGTGAATTGGTTATTTAATTCTGCAATTATGCCAACTTAATGCCACGTTGCTAAAGCAGATGAATTTATTCGCCGTATAAAACCAACACATCCAAACATGAATTTCCATACACGCATATTTCAATATATGCTGCAAGTTGTAAGCAATTTGAATTTCTGAGGATGTGGCGGCAAATGGAATATTTTTGTCACGAAAGTATCAGTTTTCAAGCATTTCAGATATAGTGTCAGCATAATATATAAATTGAGTTGAATGACTCCATAGATACTGAAATTTGAATATTTAGGAATTCCATTACTGTCAATTATACCCAAGTGGGTTGTCATTTCATTCATGTCATTCTCCCTTTAATAGTGACTGGGAATTCGCCATATAATTTATTCATACAGACTTCACAAATCACGCAATAACACCATTAAAACAAGTTCAATGAACGGAAAATAAGACTTGTTGCGATCGCCCCGGGCATGCGGTCTTCTCCATTAGGAAGACCGATGTGCGAGTTGTTGCAGTCAACTGTACACAACAGACGAACAAGGTTGTCATATATTTGGTTGCACAAAGTAGTACGAACGATAACCGGACTATTACAATGACGAATCCAGACGGCAATAGCACTTGGTATGAGGAGTGTAGTTTGATAAATAGAATGATGTTTTGGTGAGTAAATTATCATTTTGTCTACGCTTCCAAAATACAATCCCAATCTCATAGTGATGGTTATCTGAGCGCTTCATTAATATAAAAAGTAAATCGGTGCTAATGATTGCAGTCGCATGCGATAAAGTCAGCAGTGTATTATTTACTGTTTTTGAGGTTCAGTTCATTCAGTATTGAACTATTCGGTAAATTCGTGATTTGAACTCCACTAGCTTGCTGAAATGACAAATTCGGATTCGCGTATGAAAACTGAACCAATTTAACGCATATCAGTACATATCTCTGTCGCAGATTACCTGTCCAGACATATTTCATTCTTTGCTTCCGCGCTGTAGTTGTCTTCTAATATATGTCCTCAACTCTATAATATATATATAATAGCATAATATAAAAGGTACAAGGAAAAAAATCGTCGAGAAATCTTTCCAATCTGGTTGAAATGATATAATTCATCTGTGCAAAAACAACAACGGCTTTCGTTCACGTCAATCATACGGCAGGAGAGACGATTACAATTTTGTCATTGTAAATTAGTCTTTCATTGATAGTAATATTCCTGAAGGTCTTGCATATGGAGTATACATTACAACACATATAAGAGAAGTAGGAAGAGGTGCCGACATACTGACAGAGTCACATGGCTTCAAAGTATATTACACCAAAATATTCCTCAAACAATGTGGAATAAAGAATATAATTGCAGAAACAAGGCTTCCATGCGTTGTCAGCATAGGTCAATAAAGCACACACACTATTGAAATTGAGTTTTAATTTTTTTGTGAAGTCTTAGGTACAGTGTACACTAAGTTAGGTATGAAAAGTATATCGAGATCTATTTTTAAAGAGTTTTCTCATATTTATGTATATTGTCCCGTCCAAGTGAATTAACAACAGCAGAACAAAGGATCCCCTGTGGGGCAAATAGCAGACAGATAGATAGATAGATATTTGTATTACCGTTTTCATATAGAGATAAAAAAATACATTTAAATGCAATTAAAATATATACAAACGCCACTCTTATAGAGATATGAAAGACTGATATTAGAACATATAAATATACGTACAGATAAAATCCATATGCTCACTAATATCAAAATTAAGAAGCAGGTTTTGGCACTAAGCTTGGGTGGCGTATTACATGACAGCATTATAATTAATAAGTCCTGATTAGGCAAGCTCATAAAACGGTTCCTATATAAAATTTATTTCTGAAAGAATGTCGTACCTTACGTCATCGCGTAAGCATGATAAGCCGAAAGAGCAAGCCGTTCATCTTCAGTACCATTTTCCAGATCGGACAGGCCCGTTGATTTTTGACTAAATTTTCGTATCGGCCGGTTTATAAGAGCTACACCACATCCGAATTTTGCAAAAGCACTTCTATGGTTTATCTGAGCTACTGTGTACACAAGGTTTTCAACTCCATAATTATTCTTAATTCTACTACCGTCACTGGTCCGCCACTACGGAACCACGCGAGATGACGCGAGCTAGCTGAGCCTTCAATACGCCGTAGCTTGTGAGATTCTTCGGACGCACTTTGACCCTCACGGCAAAGCGTGGGGCGAGTTTAAAAGAATAGACCTTACTCTGTGCTAGTCCAACTGTTTAAAATCTATCTCTTGCTGACAAACGTGAACCAGAATATGACCGCCATGTCAAATTCAATGCCTGAAATCGAAAGGCTTGCTGATCGACTCGATAAAAATTCAGAAGAATTTAGCGAGGGTGATTCTGATAATCATGAGGGAGCCTCAGGTTAAAAAAAAGGAACGCCCAGCATCAAAACAAAGAAGTGATGATAGCGACAGCAATTCTGATAACTGCAGTGAATCTGAAGATGATGACACCGAGAAACTTTTGTCACAGTCTGCTCCGACAACCAGGAAAGCAGCTGGAGCTGGTCCATCTGATGGGCTTTTGTCCGAGATCGCACAAGACCCAAATAACGATGAAAAACCGATCAAAAAGTAACGGACGGTCTTGCTGACATTGTGAATAAACAATTGGCGAACCTCTTGGCACAGAAAAAACTGGAGGAAAAAATGGTAAAATACAATCGCCCTGAAAATTGTACAAATTTAATTACTCCAAGGGTGAACAATGAAATCTACCTGCTGCAGGCACGGGACGAAGTCAAGAAGCCTGACCTTGGTGAACTTGTACAGATGAACACTGATGTACTCGCTTTTCTTGGTCACGTCGGAGTTCATTTGCACAGGTTCAGGTACTCCCTAAATCTTCGCAGAGGGTTTAGCTGCACCGTTTTGGTGATTCGGATGAGTTTTTGAGTCGTTGCGTCTATTACACATTCTCGTACATTCCATCCCCAGTGGTTGTTTTAAATTGGCGCGTCCGTATCTGAAGCCTGCGGTTTTCGCTTTGACACCCGATGTCGATTTCAGCCTAAATTCAAAGGTAGTCTGGCCGGCGATGAAATTCAAACCAGTCAAAACTCAAACTTCGTTGCGGATTGGCATGATGAGCTGCTTCAGCGCGCTTACTGATTGATTGGGTTTAGTAGCTATTTTTTTCCAGAACTGCTATCGGTAGCTAACCAAGTTAGTATATCGTCATAACCTATCGATTGATACACTGGCTAGGGAGGATGGTCGGAGTTGAGATTTCACACAGACGTCGTGAATCTATTCGATCTACCTTGAATAAGTCTGCCCCCAAAGTTCCAATCACAGAGTGGTTGTTTGGAGATGACGTTGAAGCTGAATTCAAAAAGGTAAAATGTCAAATAATATTGGCAAGGCACTTTCGCCATTCGGAAAGTCCCGTCGTAAATCTGGAAAAACGGTCATTACGGTCGTAAGGATAGGCCTTTTTTAGACCGGAAGTGGCGAAAGCTGTGACGATACCACAACAATCGGTGGAACAACTGGAAGTCCTCTAATTGGAAACCGAACCCTCGGTTTAACAAAAACAAACACGAGGGAGGCGGAAACCAGAGCAAATAATGGCTGCACTAAAACGAGTGGTCAGTAATGATTATATTTATCTAGAATTACGTGAATATCTTGAGCAGAAAGTTAATTGATTTACTGCTGGGATATTAACTGATTATGCGCATGAATGGGAAAAACTGACTTCGGACAGTGAAATTTTGAATACTGTTCGTGGACTGGAAATAGATTTTACTAGTCTACCGATGCAAACCTATGATGTAGGTGAACAAAAATTCAATGCCGTAGAAGAAAAATCCACAGATCAAGAAATAACAAAACTGATAAATATTGGGGTTATAAAACCATCTCAACATGAGGATGGGGAATTTTGTTCGCCCCAAGTCTGATGGAACTTACAGAGTGATACTTAACTTGAAACAACTGAATAAGTTTGTGGCATACCATCATTTTAAGATGAATACTGTATGGGCAGTCATCAATTTGATGACCCCTAATTGCTATATGGCATCAGTTGTTCTGACAGACACTTATTACACCGTCCCTATAGCAAAAATATCACCAAAAGTATTCACAGTTCTAAAGGAAAGGTCAGCTTTTCCATCATACAGTTTTTCCGAATGGATTAGCTTGCTGTCCGAGAAAATTTACCAAGCTGTTGAAGCCAGTTTTTTTCACATTAAGAGTACAAGGAAATATATGTTCTGGTTATGTGGTTACTTATATTCGCAGGGATGTACATATGAGGAGTGTGTTAACAATGTTGTGGACAGAGTTGTGATTATTCACTCCTTAGGGTTTGTTGCTCACCCAATTAAATCTGCATTAAAACCATCACAGAAACAGGTGCATTTAGGTTTTGTATTGGATTCTGTCAACATGACAGTCAGTTTAACTCATAAGAAAGCCACAAAATTACAAAATGCATGCAATATTATTTTGAAGAGTTCTCGCTCTCGTCTTCCGGGGGTAATGTATGGCCCCCTACACTATCGCAATATCGATATAGAGAAAACAAAAGCATTGAAGTTGAATGCAAGAAATTTTGATGCACATATGCACTTACCAGAGTTAGTTATTGCTTATGTGCAATGGTGGATTGAATCTATTCATACTTCATTGAATCTCATAACTCATGGGGTAACCGAGAGTAGTCTGGAAACAGATGCCTCTCATATTGGTTGGGGAGGTGTTTGCTATGGTGTCAAAATTGGGGGGCAATGGACCTCAGCAGAATCTGTACACCATATTAACTATCTGGAGCTTTTGGCTGCATTTCTAGCCTTGAAATCATTCAGGCATACGATTCATAACAAACATGTTCGTGTGAATAATGGCAACACTACTGCATTAGCCTGTATTAACCACATGGGTACAGCCCCCTCTCTGTTATGTAATCAGCTTACCAGACACATTTGGAAATGTTTTATTAGTAATAATATCTGGCTTTCTGCAGTACATGTTGCCGGTATTTGTAATACAGAGGCTGATAATGAAACTAGGAAAGTCCGAAGAGATGCAGAGTGGATGATAAATAAAGATCTGTACCAGCATTTCACAGACAAGCTGGGAACTCCACAAAAAATCGATCTCTTTGCATCTCGAATTAATTACCAGGTCAAACCATATGTTACATACACGCCTGACCCAGAGGCACTAGCAATTGATGCATTTACAATCCCATGGACAGGGCATAACATTTAGGCTTTTCCTTCTTTAAGAACCATCCCGAAAGTCATTCGGAAGATTCAAGAGGAGGGGGTGACGGGCACGCTGGTTGTTCCCAATTGGCCCACGCAGTGCTGGTTCCCGAAGTTAATAAGAATGCTCATTCAGATGCCAATCCTACTGTCGAGTTGGAGAGACCTACTCATTCTCCCCAGCAATCCAACAGAATTACACCCGCTGCACAGGAAACTGACTCTGTTGGTATGCCGATTGTCAGCGGATACCTCAATAGTAGAGGAATTTCAAAGAAGGCTTCCCAAATTATTCTGCGATCCTTGAGGTCAGGTAACAAAAAACAATACGCAGTATATCTTAGGAAATGGAAACTTTTCTGTAGCACCCGCAGGATTAATCCAGTTTCATCGACTGTAGAACAAGGTGTGAATTTCCTGGCAGAACTAACGGACTCGGGAATTGGATATAGCTCTATTAACACAGTCCGCAGTGCTTTGTTATCCATTGTTGAACGTTCGGGAGTTACTCCGTTTGGTACTCATTCATTGGTGCGTCGATTTGAAAAAGGAATGTTTGAAGTGAAGCAATCGGAATATAAATAATGTTCTGAAGAATTTAATTTCGCTTTTTTCCAGTCGAGGAACTTTCTTTAAAAGATTTGATTTTTAAGTTAGCCATGTTACTGGCTTTGTTGAGTCTACAATGGTGCCAAACTTTATATGTACTAGACACAAGTTTCATGAAACTTAATGATACACAGTGTGAATTTGTCATAAATGATTTATTGAAGACGTCTAGACCTAAGAGTCATGTGACTCACGTTGAGTTCCTTTCTTACACTCCTGACAAGAGACTGTGTGATACATTGCTTGCAAGAATATTTACGCAGAACTGAGAGGCTGAGAGGAGACTCCACTAGGCTCAATGGGATTATTCTTATTATTCTTATTGAATATCAGAAGCCTCATAGAGCAGTCTCGAAACATACAATATCGCGTTGAATAAAAACTACACTTGCTAATGCTGGTATAGATACATCTGTGTTTAATTACAACACATATAAGGGAAGAGGTGCCGACATACTGACTGCGTCACATGACTTCACAGAATAGTCTTCTGGTTAACCTATTCTAAAGCACATACCAAGAATCTAACGATTAGTGATATGTGTTGTATCCCAGGTACGCTTTTATTGTACCTGTTCATGTGGCAACTTGGATGATATGACCACACGGCCCCTAGCACCGGCATAAGCGGTATTAGATACAAATCTAGAGAGCTATGATGGAAATGCTCTGACAACTCGTATACTGGTAATAGGTGAGCTGTTTCGCTGTGACAACTCGTACATTGGAAATTGGTGAGCTGTATCGTCGTCAGATGTAAATGACGGCAATTAACACAAAAGACTAGTCTGTAAGGCCCGATGTCGACCCAGCATCAACTTCCCACAAATGCCAACATATATCAAAGACCAAAAGGTCTGTACAGGGGGCGGGCCTCGGGGACGAAACGTCCACCAGCAGAATCTCGCCATATATACAGGAAAAAATTACAACACATATATAGTGTAGTGGGAAGAGGTGCCGACATACTGACTGCGTCACATGACTTCACAGAATAGTCTTCTGGTTAACCTACTCTAAAGCACATACCAAGAATCTAACGATTCGTGATATGTGTTGTATCTCAGGTACGCTTTTATTGTACCTGTTCATGTGGCAACTTGGATGATATGACCACACGGCCCCTAGCACCGGCATAAGCGGTATTAGATACAAATCTAGAGAGCTATGATGGAAATGCTCTGACAACTCGTATACTGGTAATAGGCGAGCTGTTTCGCTGTGACAACTCGTACATTGAAAATTGGTGAGCTGTATCGTCGTCAGATGTAAATGACGGCATTTAACACAAAAGAGCCTAGAGCACCCGTGCCGCTTCGTCTTCTACTGCTGTGGTCAGTGGCCTCCCCTCACAAGTTGTGTTGTGCTGCAGGTTTGAGCAATGAACATACCTATACAAGTTTTATTGCGTATTGTTGGAAATGAGTAAACCAGTATATTTGTTGGTTATATTAATCAAAATCACATCTTTTCTATGAAGTGGGTATCCTAATCACAAAAACTACACAACAGGTTGTAGGATATTGCCTTTAAGTTCTAAGAGGTGTGTTTATGCTCATTCATCATATTTGCAAATAGAGTGCTTTCCTTTCTGACCTATTTTCTTGTTTTCATGGATATTTACTGGATACAGTATATTATACTCGTGGCCACATGGCTTTAAAATCGCACATGGTTCCGCAGTGACTGACCAGTGACGTAGTAGAATTAGAAAATTAAACGAGACTTATCTAAGTTGAAGTTTGATTGTTATTCTACTAGTCATTGGGACGGAACAGAGGAATCACGTGCCCTGTCCTATTGTATGTGGTATGTATTCCCTCCCTGCGATGGGATGTGTCCACTCTCTGTTATGTAATCAGCTTACCAGACAAATTTGGGACTGGTTTATTGTCCCCCGCCGCAACGCGGCCGGGAACTTTAAAATGGTTGTTGCTTCTTTGTGTCCGTGGATGTCCGTGTACGTCCGTGCATGTCTGTTCGAAGCGATAACTTCCTAACGCTTTGTTGGATTCTTCCGAAATTCGGAATACGCATTCCTTGCGACAAGACGCCAGTCCGTATTGCATTTCAGCAACATCTGCCTGATGGTGGCGCCACTGGTTCTTGCTTCTTTGTGTCCGTGGATGTCTGTGTACGTCCGTGTATGTCTGTTCGAAGTGATAACTTCCTAACGCTTTGTTGAATTCTTCCGAAATTTGGCATACGCATTCCTTGTGACAAGACGCCAGTCCTAATTGCATTTCAGCAACATCTGCCTAAAGGTGGCGCCACTGGGTCAAAATGGATCTTGGTTCATTGTGTTCGGGATGTCAGTTTGAATTCTTTACAAGCGATAACTTCCAAATGCTTTGTCGCATTCTCACAAAATTCGGCATGTACGCATTCCTTGCGACAAGACATTGGCTCAGCCGCTGCTATTGCATTTCAGCAACATCTGCCTGAAGGTGTCGCCACTGGATCGCGTTTCTTCATGTCCATTCCTGTTCGTGGATGTCTTTGCAAGCGATGTTCTTTGCAAGCGATAACTGCCAAATGCTTTGTTGGATTCTCCAGAAATTCAGCATACGCATTCCTTGCGACAAGACGCCAGTCGCCGGTTTCAGCAACATCTGCCTTAAGGTGGCGCCACTGAGTTTCTCTTCTTCTTGTCCGTTCCAGTTAAAATGGGTCTTCAATTTTGCTATGAAATCAATCTATTCCACATCATATGATTTACCCTAAAGCTTTTGCATAAACCATTTTTTATTTCAGAAGTATAATATGAAATAACTGGCGGGGAATCCCCGCAGTACTGAACCCCTGGTTTTTGAATTTCGTGTCATCTTAAACGAAGGACAACATTTCCTTCAATTTTGCTATCGAATAATTGCATTTCACATCATATGATTTACCCTAAAGCTTCTGCACCAACCATTTGTATCCACACATGTACATGTAACTTGCTATATTAATTACAACTGAGTTCCTAAAGTTTGGGTGCACACTGTGCATATGATCAATTGCCTGAATTGAACTGAATTCATCCTTGCTGGTCTTCAGACTGACAGATGATGGCATGCAGTTGTCAGTGCGGTTATTCATGTACAGGGAGCTTTCTATGACTTTCATGTCGGAACACCACCACTGCCCTCAAGGAGAGCATGTCCCCACCCCCAGGGTGCCGAGCCGCACCCTCTATCTCCCAAACTAGCCCTCGCTCGACCTTCATATATTTTGTTTGAATATATATACATCTCGACAGAAAGTAGAAATTTGTGTGTAGTCTGCAATATTGGTATAATTCTGCCACCCGTCAATGGATTGCAACCGCAAAAGGCTTCAATTTATCAGGCACAGACCCATGTTTTACCCCTCGGCCAATTTTGACCATGGGATATTGTCATCGTCTTGTACGTCCATCTGTCCGTTCGTGAGCGAGATTGCCGGAAAATCGTTCTGCTGATGAATTCCAAATTTGGTATGCTTATTTACCTTGTCAAGGACCAGAAGCCTATTGAATTGGGACCTGATTGGGTGGAACCTTGGCGGCCATCTTTAATTTTATGCAAAATGGATAATGATCCATATCTCGGAAACCATTCAGGTGTTCAATACGAAACTTGATATACATCATCGATACATCAAGCAACTTTCAACGAATTACCAAACAGGCTTTTCTGATTAGCTGGAAACCCTGGAGGCCATCTTTAATTTATGCGAAATCGATAGTGATACATATCTCGGTTACCATTAAATTGTTTTATATGAAAGTTGGTATACATCATCGATATATCCAGATACTTTGAATCGGGACCTGATTGACCGAAAACCTTGGTGGCCATCTTTAATTCATGCAAAATCATTAATGATCTCTATCTCTGATTCCGTTGAAGTGCTCAATGTAAAATTTGGTATACATCATTGATGCATCAAGAGACTTACGATGAATGACAGATCTGGTTTCTCTGATTGGGCGGAAATCTTGGTGGCCATTTTAATTTATTCAAAATCTTTAATGATGTTTATCTCTGACCATTTAACTTAAGTGTTCTATACGAAACTTGGTTTTCAGCATCGATGTATGAAGAGACTTGCATTAATGAATAACCACATTAGTTCCTCTGAGTGGCGGGAAGGATGGGCAGCCATCTTTAATTTATGCAAATCATTACTGATTTCTATCTCTGACACTGTTCAGATGCTCAATATAAAATTTGATATACATTATCGATGCATCAAGAGATTTGTGGAATGAATACCGGTTTCTTTGATTGGATGGAAACCTTAGGGGTCATTTCTAATTGCAAAATTTTTGATAATCTGTACATTTGTCACTTGACTGCTTGGTGTTCCTGACATCTTAGTTCAAATTGAATACATTATGAATGGCTGGTGCCCAGAGCCGAGGGGTTTTCAAATGCCCAGCTTCGTATTATATAGGCAAGTGGGTCCATTGTCTGTAGATCTTGCTTGGAATTGGTTTTCATGCCAATCCGCCTCTGGGTCGCGCCACCTGGGGGACAAGTTAAAATTGCATCTCCAGACAATAACTTTTGAAAACCTTCAGGATTCTTTCAAATTTGTTGTGTGGGTACCTTGCCTCAAGATCTGGCTTGAGAATGTTTTTCGTGTTGATTCGTATACAGGGGGCACCACCTGAAAGCTAAGTAAAATGTTTCCAGACAATAACTTTTGAAAACCTTGACGGATTCATATCAAATTTGGTGTGTAGGTACCTCACTTAAATTTCTCGTTTGGCATTGTTTTTCATGCTGATCCACATATAGCTGGTGCCACCTGGGGGCCAATTTTAAATTATATTTCCGGACAATAACTTTTTAAACCTTGACTGAATTTTTTCTAAGTTTGGTATATGAATACATGTACCTTACCTGAAGGTTTCGCTTGGGATTGTTTTTCTTGTCGATCAGACCATAGGTGGTGCCACCGGTAGGCCAAGTTAACATTTTCTATTTCCAATGTCAAGGAATCTTGCCTCAAGATCTCGGTTGGGATTATTTTTTATGCCTATCTGCCTATACATTGCGCTAACCTGTGGGCCAAGGTAAAATTGCATTTCAGGACAGTAACTGCAAGTTGGACCGAAACGGATTCTTTTAAATTTGGTATGTTGGTACCTTCCCTCAAGGTATCCTATGGGGCATGCATGTTAATGATGTTTTTCCTAAGTTTTATGTTTTTACTTTCTTCACAAATAATGAATGTTTCCTTTACTAAAGAGGCAAAAGGGATGCGTTCTCAATCACATTCGATTGACTGTAGTTCGCCTGCTTCTGCATAGGCCTACTGGTGTCGACACCTGGTGGACAAATCTGAAAATTGTTCTGGCAATAATTGACAACGGATTCTTCTCAATTTGGTATTTATATGCCCAAAGATGTCGCTTGGGATTGTGTTTCGCACACGTCTTGTGCCTCTTCAGATTCTACCCAAAGTTCGTATGCTGATACATGTACCTAGACTGTAGTAGTCTGTTAAATTAGGATATTTATAATTAACAGACAGTGTCAGCGTACTGTTCCAGCTGTCTCCCATTCAGTGATTGGTCATTCGACCCCGCCATTTTAAACTAATACGAGCATTTTCATTGGATCACTATTTATAGGAGCCACCCCATTCTTCATACACAACAACGTGACTGTCTCAGTTGACTGATGACATAGCGCGGCCTCGTTTTTGATTTCAAAATCTGCCATTTAACTGGGAAAATGTTGATGCATCAGTCGATCATCAGTCGATCATTAGAAGGGTGCAATACTATAGGCTAATACATGTACCATGCCTGGAGATGATGCTTGGCTTCCGCTTAACCCGGGGCTAGGGGCCGTATGAACCCATGTACTTCAAGATCCTCATGGTGCTCATATGAACAGTCACAATCAAAGCGTGACTGAGATACATCATTCTCTAGATAACGACTTTACAACGATTATTATGGATTAAGAATACTGATCAGCGATACGGATTTTATATTTTGGAACATCATGATGTCTTGTCGGCATCATTGAAAACTGTTGACCGCTTCTCTCTTGCAGGAAACTAGCCTATGTTTATGTATACTATGATTGTCTTTTTTGAATTTGGTGCTAATACTGTTATATGGATATGGAATAGGTCTTTGGATTATGGACGCGGATATTCTTTAATGGACGACGGCTGTATTATGAATGACGGATTAGATGCTTGTATTGCATTTCGCCCACTGCACCTTTAAAATTTAAAATTTGGTTTCCTGGCAATAGGTTGAGGATGCCTTCAGCTTCTCGTCAAATTTGGTTTGCAGATAATGCCTTGAGATGTCACTTGGGGTTGCTTCTCGGTTACATAATTTCCATGCTTCACTGCATGGAAACTATATTACAGAAGCAATCAACTTTCAGTCAAGCGTTCTGAGTTGATCTAAAAACTTGGGAAGGCAGAAAGACCCTTCTACATCCAACACCTATGAAGCAGCAATTTCCTCCCTCATGTATATCCCCTGAGACCAACAATGCTAAAAAATATTGCTGCCATTTCGGCGGGGGACCTAGCATCCTCTGGCTGCTTGTTAGTGTACACATGACTACGGCTATAAGTATAAAAGCGGATGCGAAATGAGAACATTTCTTACCGCAATGGACGTCGACGACTTAAAAAGCGCGTATGTTGCTGCTGTGACGTCATAAAACCGCACGACTTATGTGCGACAACGGCAAAAATTCGAAGCAGAACCGATTCCAATAATAGACGGATAATCGTATCGCATTGCCGGATAGTCTTATCGCACTGTTGTAATCGTTACGCATTTATGTGTACGGATCAATTCATTTTCCTACGATCGATTTTTTTGCCGTTGCCGTATTGTCGTTGCCGCATTATCGTTATCGGATATTCGTATACATGTATACGTAGCTTTACTCGGGAGTGCATGGTCAATTTGTCGAACAGGCGATAGCGAGTTTCCGATAAAATTTCCGATCTGCACGTTGCCTTATCCCAATCAAACCTCAAAATGTTCTATCCTATCTCTAAAACGACAAAAAGGATTACAGTCGTCACTCAGTAAATGTTCAGCTTATCATAGGGGCGACCATGTAGGTACAAGAAAAGTAATGTTTTCTTAACTTTTCTTTGAACTACTTGCCTTCCTGTGGATAAAAATGGACCAAATCTATTCCCCATTATATTATTATTTATTAATTTAGCCTGCATCGTTTGCAAAGAAAATCGTTTAACTAAAATCGAAAATGTCTTCTGTGAAAATGACGTCTGTCAGGGCGCCTATTTTGAATTTTGTTACATTCTCTGGTGGTTGAAGGACTAAGAGAAATAGTGAGGGAGGAGGGGAGGGTGGGGGTCGAAATCCCCCCAGGCCTTGATAATCCCAGAAAGCGGGTCTGGTAGGTTTAATTATGTATTTTGTTCGTAAATGAAGATATATACTCATATATATTTCAATGAAATTATACCAAATTCACAATGCTGAGTATTTCAAAGCGACGCCAATCCTCTTTAACCATCTCTCTAGAGGGCTAGGGAGAGATAATTACATAATCAGACAATAATTGATATTAAATACATATACAAAAATATAATGCAGGCGGAGCTTGGCCACTAGAATACACGTGGTAGACTGTAAGCGCACAAAAGGATTTTTATCTTGGCCAAGTAGGTAATGTAATTGGAAGTACAGATTAATTAAGAGCAGACACTCGCGTATCTGCTCGCATGCTTCAAAACATCGTGTCACATTCAAGCATATACTCTTGAAAGCCGCGTACATATCGATCGATCTCTTCTGAGCGAGAACCAACAATCCAAGAGGACATATATTTTCCTGATTAGTAATATATTCACAAATAGCGTTCATGTGCTGATTGTAATGGACATACATGTTTATTGGATGTTTTTATCATTTTGTCCCCAAACAATTAGTTGCTCCATCTAGCATATAAGACATCACACCTACGATATTTGTCTTAAGCATACGGGTATGAGCATGTCCAGTCCGACATCCATCAGACCTGAACCATGAGTCTGGGTTCATAGCGACAAATCTCAGTCAATAATTACAAGACATTGTTCTTGTTTATACAGTCCAATACAGTTCAATTTCTCGTGCAAATCTGTTTCTCCGGGTCAATCTAAGCACCCTATTAATACCGATAATATTCTAATTTATTTACATCAGAAGGCCTCTTTCAGTATTGAGTTGTGATTTGATAAATTGTAATACTTCTGTGAGAAATGAATCTCATAACATCAAATAAAATTGACCACTTACGACGGGACTAAACTGGTAAAATATGCCCCACCATGTTTTGTCAGAAAAATTAATGATTTTTCTTCTTAACAACTTCACTATATGGAGATTATAGCTCGCTCAACCCACCAGGATCACAGATATATATGGTATGTGTGTGTATGTGTGTGTGTGTGTGTGTGTGTGTATGTGTGTGTGTGCGTTTGTGAAAGGTGTCAAATGGGGACATTGACATGAATACACACCTTTCAAATGGGGACCCCCCTCCAAACGGGGACGTCCCCGTTTGACTTAAGGCTTGAAACGTGCAGCCAAGCCTGTTTTTGGAACTCTCTAGTGAAATGAGGTAAATACGGTATACGTCCACATTTAGGCAGCAAAATTCAAGCGCGAGGTGTATGCGTGTGTTTCCCGCTCCGTAGAGAAAAAATCTGCTCAATACACTCAGGTCCCCGTTTGCGCATGAATTAGTTAGTCACGTGACAACGAACGAAGAGAGATAAAACGAGACTGAGGAAAGAACAATACACGATTCGACTGCGGGCAATATTGTACGGAACGTAAGTTGAATTTTCTGATTTACTTTGAAACACTTGTTTGATGGGCATAAACCGAAAACGAAACAATAGGCGTACCGTACCTAGTCAGATATTTTGTTTGTCCCCAGAAGAAAATGCCAGAAGACAACAACAACAACAACAACAATCTTCCTTGAGGAATAGTTTATTACTCAGTTGTTGATACTTCAACGTTGTCATTCGATAAAGTGGTAGACGGAAAACAACAACGACAACTAGATATTGTTGGTACAATATCACGGCCTTTCCATGACGTCCCCCAAAGGTATTATTTCGCTGTATTGTGATGTGGCATATACTACAAATACGGAGTGGAAGCATTTTCCGGAAAGTTTAATTTGTCAAGATTGCGAGCGCCTTAGATCGAGTGTGAACTTTCATCGTTATGTGCCGTTGTTCAAACAATTGCAAAAAAGTTAAACGGTTGAACGTCTATTGTATTCTATTTGAGTCCCGCTCTATCAGGGCACTGAATATATGTCGCTCAATACTGATTTCGTCGTGTACATCAACATACTTCAAACAGCATGCTAATTTGGGGCGGAAATTGTATGCCTGTCTGCAACAATGCGAATGCATTCTTACTGTCAATTCCAAACACATATATATATTTCCTCAATCAAAATTGATGACCTGTACCAGAAACTTCAGCCTAGTATCCACAAATCGCGTGAAACAACAACGAGATGCAGTTGCAGAGATGTCAGTTCACTTACGTATTTTGGCGCGCAATTTTAGTCGACTGGGTATTGTTCTTCAATTAGTAAACGAATCCCTACCTTCTTTGCACAGTCCATTCTTACTTCATCTGGGAACATTCCACGTAAACGGCGGCATCGAATATTCCCTCGTTTTAGGGTCTTTAATCCTAGACACCTAAATGACATCCCTGCCGAGCTTGCTTAGAAAACAGCTAAGTTCCTACGCTCGCCGTGAAAGGAACACTCGCGCGTATTTGAAGACAGACGCGCGCACTTCCGGTGAAACAAATTATTCACCTTGTTTGTTTCCGAATACCAGTATCGCTAGGCCCCTGTCTACGCTGTAGTATGTCAAATTAACGGCTTTCTCGTAACTGTTCAAGTTTTCCACAATTACTGTTCCCGGTACGGAGTCATTGTCAACGAAAGACGAAAACTGGCTGCGTCCAGCGACGTCCATGAAACGTGTTCAACGTTACATGTAGTAATAAAACATCAAAGTGTGATAGAATTGGTTATATGTTCACTTGACATGTCCCTATTTAGCCTACATATCATTTGCAATAATAAATTTATTGATGATGTCCCCATTTGGTTGGTTTTAAACATTTGTCCCCACTTGGATAGTCTACACTTGACGGGAGTGCGTCCCAATTTTAACAGCATCTTTCACGGCGAGTGTGAAATGTGTGCGTCCCCACTTTGACTAGCTTGAACACTTTTGGCAAATTTCAGAATTTGATGGATCCAAAGGTCCAGTGGGCGTCTCTATGATTGCCTTTATTGGAATATGAGGTTCATTTCTCTCTTGGTACCTTATTAACAAAGTCCCCATTTAGGAGGGTTGTGGCAGGCGTCCCCGGTTGACACCTTTCACATGTATGCATGTGTGTGTGTGTGTGTGTGTGTGTGTATGTGTGTGTGTGTGCGTATGTATTTTGTGGCAAACGAGGACATTCAGATGTATACACACCTTCGAAACGAGGACATGCCGCCAATCGAGGACGTCCTCGATTGGGATTCACTGTTAAGGATGTCCGCTGGTGGTTTTTGACTTCGGCAGCCATTTTGCCTGTTTTTCCATTGGGTTATCTCCCTTCCCTAGGTTAAGAGATGGGGATTTCCTTTGAAAGCCTTCTAGCCGAGAATTTTGCACAGCAACATCCATCCAATTTGCTAAATTTTGATAGACATTGTGATTATCTGCAAACAGTTAGAATATAAGAAAAAGTTAAATACTATTTATATGAATTTTTCATGAATATGCTTCAAAACTAGGGCTATTCCCTATGCTTTCTAGGTTATCAAATTGAGCATAGGGCAGTTCACTTAATGTTGCCTACAGCTAAAAAATGCACAGCAACCTATATTTTTTTCTTTGTTTTTCCTCATATTACACAATTATAAATGCAACAAATCACATTATTCAAAAAGTTAATTACTTTGATTTACCACCAGCGGACATCCTTAAAACGTTTAAATCGTCGATTTCAAACTGCCCTCTGGTGGAATTTTTCATTAATTTGTCAGACCTCTCTTGATCGGTTTAAATCGGATTGGTGTGTGTCGGAGTGTATATCGGTTGTCCCCCTTGTTACACACACAGTTGTACCGGTCCTCGGTCACACGTTGTTGATCGGGTCAAAGATGGCGGATTGCCGTGGTGCTGGCGGGAGGTTGCTTCGGGAATTCAAATGCACAGAAGAGGTAAATGGCTAGATTACATAGTTATGTACTGATAACTGCATTTTGGAGACAATAATTCAATGTTTGTTGATATGTGATAGTCCACTGTCTTCTTTTGAACTTCATTTTCAACGTTACACAATACACCGGCGAGTGAACGTGTCCTCTTTTGACACGACAAACTTTGACTGTGTAGCCGCTTTTGGTGGTGACCCAAAAATCGACAAATTATGCCCGATATATTGATCACCCTGGTGGTTTTGATCACTTGTACAATGTATTGTTTAGATGTACCACAGTATTATATAGGCAACTGTGGAGATGCAGTTTACGTAGCTCTTTTTCTGTCTAGCTCCTCCAACAAAGCGATTATGTTGATCTCAATAAGTTCAACAACAACAACAGTAGTAAGTCAGGATCAAGTGTGCTGTTTTTTAGGCCTATACCTATAGGCCATGGAGAATAATACATCCCAGTGTTTCTGATTTTAAAGAGTGAAGGTACCGTATAATTTTACGTCTAACGAGGACCTTCAACTGTTCAATACCAAAAGTCCTATATCTAAACAACTCAGACACACTGTCAAACGAGGATGTTCTTGTTTGGCAAATGTCGTTCTGGGTCGGAGCGAACAATGTGCAAATTTCGTATTTTGATTATGCATGCAAGAATCTACTATTCAATGTAGATTCAATTCAATCCACTTTATTGCGTATAGTTACATACCACAACAAGAGCATTCACATGTAGCCACAGACATAACAATCAAGATATATGACACATTATACAGAAAATAATAAGCAGGCAAAGAGCAAATAAAAGAAACTGAATGGTGCAATATTCTTTATAATTCCTATCTGCAACGTTTTGGTGAAAATATCAGCTGATACTTTTCACAGAGCGAAGAAACTTGTGTACATCATCCTGACCTATTTTGTGTAATTCTCTTTCAAAGTTTGAATAAATACATCCAAAATTAAAGAAATTTGTCAATACTGAGCTGGTTATTTTCTGGCCACCATGATGTTTTCTCAACGTTACAGTACAAGCTTACGGCCTGGCCACACAGCGCAGAGAGTTAAAAAACATGGCAGGTATTGGCGACTTACTCTGATTTTGCATATATTTAGTTGAAACGTTGACAGAAAGTTACACAAAATAGGTTAAGATGATTGATGTGCTCAATGAAATGTAATTGTATCAGCTGATATTTTGACCAAAATATCGTGGATAGGAAGGGTGTTACAGACAGTAGATTCTTTTATTGTCAGAATTGACCCAGCAGGCACTCAACATTGATTCAACGCAGAAAGTTGTTAGAAATTAAGTCCCAACGTCGATTTAACATGCATACAATGTAGATACGTGTGACATTGGGTGGATGTAACAGATTGGTGTCTCTGTTCAAAAAGTTTCAGTATCTCGGAGATAACAAATCACAGTAAGCGGAAAATTTACACACATATTATAATTCAGGCTAAGTATATGCAAACCTGGTACTTGAATGAAAATATGAGTAAAAACATTGTTATCGTAACCTTTGTATCAATTTTTTGTACACAAGATACCACTTCTAATGAAATATACCTCCAAATTTGTGTTAGAAAGCAGGATATTTATAAGCTCTTGTAAGCATAGATCTGTTGGTACCTAGTTCAAATGAACAAATATTGATCATATGACTTGCTACAATCAATTTGCACATAGTTGATGTGAAGTAGGCCTACATGCAGTTTATCCTCAAAACTGGATATTTTGAGTGAGCTTACAGCATAACCAATCTCAGTAAACTCAGATATATTATCACAGAATATTATATCTGACTGCATCTAGTGCGAATTTGAAACTACATTTGTTAGCCAATCAGGTGGCTAGCTTGGCACAGTTTCATCATGGTTTACCTGGATTGATGTATAACGACAAACAGGATACCGGTATTCTTGGTTAATGTAGCTCTCTAGTCATGTTAATGGTACTGAATCGGAGTTTTGAAAAAAATTGACCACCAAAATTAAGATCTTCTGCACAGAAAATTTCACAACATGGGTTTTCAGCCATCTTTTTATTCAAATATTCACCGGTTTATCATGTTCAGCATATTATTGCTCTAGGAAACCTAAATAACGTGTGTGTTAAGTTCATCTTTCTGTGATTTGCTATTTCAAAGCCATTGAAAACTTTTTGAACAGTGACATCAATTTGTTACAACAACATTACACTAGCAAACCCTTAATGATTAGTTGATTGGCAGACGATATTAGCATAACACAGACTGTGGTATACTATGGTCTGAAGCAGTTTGGATCGTTGTTGCATACATGCAGACTTGGATTATATCTTCAATCTCGAAACCCAGATGCATCACATCCCCTCATAAACAACCTAATGCAGGAGTCAAGCGAAGCCCCTGTTTGCGAAAATTTAGCGGTTTGATGCTAAATCTGATCCAATTATTTTTAGGATTTTAGGACATTTTCTTGATAAAACAGACGTACCCATCCAGCACGGATGGGTCCGTCCCGTGGGGATTTGTGAACTAGCGCCCTCAGAAAAAGCACCAAATCGCCAGAAATAATGTGAGCCGCCTAAACAACTCGACCACCTCAGCTTTCTCAGAAGAGGAAGTTCGGAGATTTGGATCTTGATTGCGTGTACACCCATTTCCCTTCTGATAGACTGAATGTTTGTATCCCCACTGGACTGACCCATCCAGCACTACATGTAGATTCATTTTGTGCCTTTAAGAACATGTCATCCTAAAAATAATCGGATTAAGATTTAAGTTCAAATCCTCAGGGGACTGACCCACTCAGCGTCTCAGTGTCTGTGCTTTACCAAGAAAAATGTCATCCTAAAAATAATTGGATTAATATGTTACACACTTTTTAGGCATTAGTATATATATTATATATCTGAATTAAGTCAGGCTTTAGGTAACAACTATGGAGTACTTTTCTAATGTTACAGAGAGACAAAAGAGACTCCTGTAACCTGCAATATTGGTTTACATGGTATCAGTGCTGCCAGTTTAATCGTTCATGTATTCCTCCACTTTGATTGGTTGATGCAGATGAAAACTATACTAGAATGGGATTACCCGCACAAGTATCTGGAGTTAGCGTTTTTCGTGGCCATAATCGAAATAGTTTGATAAAAAAAAAAGTGAAGGGCACTGCAGTAGTGACAAAAATAGTGAAATTATTGATGAATATTTTTATGCTCATAGTATGAGTACATGTGGATAGTTCTGTACATACATATTCGGGGATGTTAATCTGTGATGCAATCAGAGTTATACCAGAAACATGGTACAGAAGAAAACCTGATTTTGTTTGTCCGTCCATCCAATCGTCTGTCGGTTAGCATTTGTTGTCAGCGCAATACGTGTATTCGCTAGTTCCTCTTTACACAGATCGGTACCAACAAAGACCAAACTTTGGGTGTATTTACCCGTGGGTCAAGTGTGAATCATATTTGTTTTCATGTAAATAGGTCAAGGTTCGCGGTCACATTTGACGAAAAAATCGGGAAATAATTAAACTTTGAATATATTCTTACCCATGGGGCAATGAGGAACCCCAATCACCGACGAGATCGGTTATATAAAGTTGTTCTTCTCCCTTCTACATCCTCTGATGAAACTAATCAAATTGTTCAAGTTTGTTACATTTTCTTCACGCCACCAAGGCTCAGCTACATGTACTTGATGAATTCGGCCTGGTACTGCTTTTTAACTTTATTTAGATGTTTTGTGTCATTTATTATCCCGCCTTACGGAGTAAAGGGGAGATATTGTGAGAGGGGATAGAGGATGTCGTTGTCGGTAGTGTTGTCGGTGTCCCCTGCCTGGAAATGATAAGGTTTTTGTTTTAGCAAATTCAAAAAAAATCTAGAAAAATTAGAGAAAAAATATTGGGGGTGGGTATGCCACCTGGGGTGCTCCGATGTTAAAATCCCTATGAATGTGTTTTGCGTTTTAGCTAAGTGCACATTTACATCTGTACTTAGAAAGTTTGTTGCAGTTGTCAGCTGTCATTGGATGATTTTGAAACTTGGTACACGTTTCTTATGATTGGAGGATGTACCTGTGCTATTTTTGAGAAGAAATATAAATTTTTCTCCAAATTATGGTAAATGAATGAGTTTTTTTGTTTAGGTGAATTGTACATATAGGCCTCTATGTGTATACATGTACATGGTAAGTTTGCCGCAGTTGTCAGCTCTCATTGGATGATTACAAAACTTGGTGCACAGGTTCCTTATGATTAGAGAATGTACCTGTGCTATTTGAGATGAAATATTAATTTTCTCCAAATTATGGCAAATGACTCGAGTTTTGCTTTTTAGCTGAAGTGCACATGTACATATGTACACCACAGTTTGCTGCAGTTGTCAGCTGTCATTGAGTGGTTATGAAACTTCGTACACATGCTTTTTGTGATTAAAAGATATACCTGTGCTATTTAGGGGATGAAATATTAATTTTCGTTCATATTTTGAGGGTTTTGTTTAAGTAATCTGCCAATAACAATATACATGTATATACATGTACACCTGTGCATGGAAAGTCTTCTGAAGCTGTCAGCTCCCTTACGGAAGAGCAGTATATACTTCTGTGGAAGTACATGTATACACTGCCACTATACTTCCACAGACCTCCCCTCTACTGCGGTCATACTTCTTAAACTCTGTGCAATTTCAGCTCTTTTCTTTATACTGCCACTATACTTCTGGCACTTACACTCTCGCTTTGTGTACTGCTGCTATAATTCTACAACTTGATCACATAAAATGTAAATTCTATACTTCTGGTATACTGCCAATACTAATAGCAAATTTGAATACATCAGATGAATACTGCTGTTATACAGCTACAACTTTAGCTGTTTCCTGTGTACACTGCTGATATACTTCTACAACTTGTCCTTAACAAAAGGCTTTACTGCTGCTATACTTCAGTGAGAGGAATGCTGGGATTGGAATTCCTCATTAATTTGAAAAAATAGGTCAACTGAATTTCCCACTGTTGCTGTGTATGGCACATGGAGAGCAGATCTATGCAGTATGCCTGTTTCCTCTGTACAGCTTTGTTCATGAACTGATGCATGTAAGTAGCATTAATATATTAGATGCCAATGGGAAGAATTCCCCTTCCATTCCATTCCCCATATTCTTCCAATACTGCATATTTTTCAAACATACTGAGGCAAACATTATGGCATGTCTGATCTAAAATTTATCATGGTGAGAATAGTGGGCGGTATCAGCCAGCATGGCCAGGGCAATCAGTTTAATTACACCCCAAAAGGTCAATTCCATGCTACTTGGGACAAATAGCAAAAAATAAAAGTTCCTTGAATATGCTATTTGGTGATCATTGTTGGTCTTTCACTTGGTATATATTTAAATTTTCACATGAATAGCTCCAGCACACACTAATCTGAAGCATTTTTTAAACCTAATATTGGAATTTTCATTTTTTGGCCGAAAATCAACCTCTAAATTGCCCTATTTGTTTTCCTGTGTTGTAGTAATTTTAATTGAGAAAACTGTTAATATTTCTAACCAATGGACCATTGTGACTTGTAAAAAGTCATTGGCTTTCATGAGTCTTAAGTAAATAATGTCACTGAATCCAAATGTTAAGCCAAGGTGTGCTGATGTAACGTGAGTGACAAAATATATATGCATTTCTTTTGACTATCTCTTCAACAATTTTTAATTCAATTTAGTCTGTTTCATCTGAGCATCTGTCAGGTATTTAGAACATATATGCAGAGAATTATGATCATACACTTGACACTTGGTGCTAGTCAGCTCACTGAAGTTGGTAACGTGAGTGATGATGTAACGTGAGTGACAATATGTAACGTGAGTGACAGGAGATGGCTGAAGTCACTGATGTCCTCAACTGCAATTGGTGCAATAATAGTTGTGTGGAACATTTCGTTCTCTCTTGGAGGCTTTGCAGATCCAAGCACTACCTTCTTGGTAGCTACAAACAACTTGATGGAACTTGATTCAAGACCTATGAGTGAATTCCTGAGGTTAACAAAATCCATTTATGGAATTGATTTTTGGATGCTGAAATGATATGTCCAAGAGTGGTTTCAAATAATATATTAATACAGAAACATAAGAAAGAATGTATATATATCCAGTCAAATAGTTCTTTGATCACCTAATGAATTGGAATTATCACACAAAATAAGGAATCAAATTATTAGGAGAGTCACCTGAAGCTAGTACATGAATAGATACCAAGAGAAAAACTACGTCTGATACTGGAATCGCTGTTTGGGCTGTGACAGCCATGTAAAATAGGCAGGAGTTGTATTTCCGAAATAGGGTGGCCACAATACTGAAGTCAAACATCACTATCGCTAAAAGGGAGTGTCATCAAAAATCAAATTTATTAGGCAGCACCGGTATAGGCATACTTTCAGCCATTTCCTTCGAAATAATATAAGAACTGCGAAAATACGAGGAATCGAACTTGGGGTTACTTCCGAAGCGCTATACGCAAAGCTTTGTTAGAGTTCCCTTAGTTGAATACAGGAAGTATCAGTTGAAGTAAGCGGCAGGCAAACTTTTCAGTACATCTCCAAGAAATGTTCAGGCAGCAAATACTGTCAAACCTGGGGAATGGGACATGGGGTTAGTTCTGAACGGTTTCCTTAGGTGAACACCTATAGGAATACCAGTTATAGTAAGCAGTAGGTGGTCAAATCTAAGACACACTGTTTACTACACAAAGGAACAAATTATTAGGAAGTTGAGCAACTCAGTCCCTGTGGATATTTCACATTTTCAGAATGGCATTGAATAGACAGAGCTACATTTATGCTTGATCATGTTGATTGTAATAATCTTTAATTCGAAGAGATTTCTAAATTCATTAAGAAACAGATGTTAAATGCACTTGTGTGTTCAAATTTGTGCAACAACTCGAAGAGGATCTAGTTCAGTATACAAATCAATTATACTGTTCAAATACTGCCAACATTCGGAGGAAGTACTGAATACAAGTATAAAGAAGCAAACTTTGACTGAATGATGCGGAAAGGATATCTACATACAATCGCTATTTACATGTACTGGTATTAAAGAATCTTTGATCATTACATGAGTATCATTTCTCCTATAGCTTGATAATCGTATAAGCTTATATGCCATAATCCAAACATATGCACGAATCGATTTACCAGAGGTTTTGGTAATGTTATAAGACGGAATGTATCACAACACGACATAATTGACTGGAAATAATCACTGGACATGAATTTCCAGTGATCAATGGGGCTTCAAACCCCCCAGTCATATTGTAAACTGAAAACAATCACTTTGTTTTGTTGTTTGAAATGTTATTCTTGAACAAAAAACAATAAGTCTTCTTATTGAGGTCCATTGAATTGTACAGTAACGTGAGTGGCGTAACGTGAGTGACGCAGGTTTCTTGTCGCTTGGTGCTGATGACAGCTAATACACCTATAACATTGACTTAATAATATTACTGCTGCTTAGATATGGTGACTACCCAATTATGGAAATAGTTGCTTGTTTACTGAAAATTAAAGCCAGAGCTAATTTCAAGAATAAAGTTGGTACTAAAATTTTCATGTCCTTTTTCATGTAACGTGAGTGACGAGTGCTAAAACTTCACTTGGATACAGGCCTTCATACAAATTTGAACAATATTTATTTGTTAGTGTACACTGTGGTCAGGGCTGCCTACATGCACAGTATGTCCACTTATAATTGATGACTTGAAGATTGACAAGCAATCATGTATCTGAAAAAGACTAAAAGTGTAACGCGAGTGACGTGGAATTGACCAAAACATGTTTAGGCCTACCATGTTCAAGTAATAATGCATCATATGTCCATGTTATAATGTAGTAATATCCACCATTCATGTGTGTATGATACATGCATGTGTCAATTTTGCCTAAAGGAGGATGCTTGTATATACCATTTTTATTTAGGCCACACTTGGTATACGGGGCAACCTTATACTGCTGCTATAATTCAGCCTGTCTACTGCCACTATGATGCAGGCATACTTCCACTCTACTTCTACCATACTGGCCATATACTTCTGTCTATGCTGCTAGCCCTCTTCCATTACACTGCCTCCATACTTCTGTGAAGGGTTACAGCAGCTCAATTAACATAATGTCAGCATACTGCAGTCATACTTCCACTATACTTCTACAATACTGCTACCATACTGGCCATATACTTTTGTCTATGCTGCCAGCCCTCTGCCATAACACTGCATCCATACTTCTGTGAAGGGTTACAGCAGCTTAATTAACATAATGTCAGCATACTGCAGTCATACTGCCACTATACTTCTACCATACTGCTACCATACTGGCCATATACTTCTGTCTATGCTGCCAGCTCCCTGCCATAACACTGCCTCCATACTTCTGTGAAGGGTTACAGCAGCTTAATTAACATAATGTCGGCATTCTGCCACCATAATTTTACCATACTTCTGCAACACTTCTACAACTCACAAATTCAGTCTAACATACATCCAATTGTCTCATGGAAGTATGCCGGAAGTATATACTTCTGTCATACTGCCGTTATACTTTCAGCTGCTACTGCCACTGTACTTCTATTCTACTGCGGGTATACTTCCATTTCGTAAGGGCTTTCATTGGATGAGTTTGACACTTGCAATGCTACCCAAGTTCAATGGGATTTGAGGCTGTGCATGTGCTATTTAAAAAATATGACATTAAATAACAATTTTTGTCCTAATAATTGCAGTTTAGACTCTGTACATTTTCATTGATAAGGTGTTTGTTGGGCAAGAATTTACATGTAGATCTGTACATGAAAAGTTTGTTGAACCTTTCGTGGGATGATTATAAAACTTGGTGGACATGTCTCATGTTTTCCTAGGTCACAGCTCTCCCGCAGTAATCACATACGGGACTGACCTATCCAGCAGTTTTCCCAAATGGCACTGGCCTATCCAGCAGTAATGCCACACGGGACTGACCTATCCATCATGAAAAGTTTGTGCTATAAAAGTAATCCCATACAGAACTCGACTATCCAGCAGTAATCCCAGACCAGACTGGTCTATCCAGCAGTAATCCCATTTGGAACTGGCCTATCCAGCAGTAATCTCACACAGACCTGACCTGTCCAGCAGTAATCTCAAATGGCACTATCCAGCAGTAATGCCACACAGGACTGACCTATCTAGTAGTAATCCCAGACCGGATTGGCCTATCGAGCAGTAATCCCACATGGGACTGGCCTATCCAGCAGTAATGCCACATGGGACTGGCCTATGCAGCAGTAATCTCACAGGGAACTGACCTATCCAGAAGTAATATGACACTGGACTGCAATATGCAGCAGTAATCCCACCTGGCACACCTGGCACTGACGGTCAGTGCCAGGTGGGATTACTGCTGCCATAATCCTACATGGGACTAACCTATTCCTCTATAACCCTACACAGGTTTAGCCTATCCAGCAGCAGTAATCCCACATGGGACTGTCCTCCCCAGCCGTAATCCCTCATGGGACTGGCCTCCCCAGCCGTAATCCCTCACAGGATTGCCGTATGCAGCAGTAATCCCACACTGGACTGGCTATGCAGCAGTAATCCCACATGGGACTGTCCTATCCAGCATTAATCCCATATGAGACTCCTCTATCCAGCAGTGATCCCAGACAGGACTGGCCTATCCAGCAGTAATCCAACTTGAGACTGGACTATCCAGCAGTAATCCCACAGGGGACTGGTCTATCCACCAGTAATAACACACAGGACTGGTCCATCCAGCAGTAATCCTACACAGGACTGGCCTATCCAGCAGTAATCTCACATGGGACTGACCGGTCCAGCAGTAATCTCACACAGAACTGCCCTATGCACCAGTAATCCGATGGCACTGACCTATCAATCCCACATGGGATTAACCTATATGCCGTTAATCCCACATGGGACTGATGTTATTGTCTGTACCAGATAATCTATTCCAGACATTATTGTCTGTATCACATCACCTATTCCAGACCTTAATATTTGCTCTACATGTATGCTTTCAATACTGCTGTACCTTCGGCGAATTACCCCGCAAGGCAAGATGTTGGGGTTCTCAGAACGCTTGTTAACATTCAATGAGTGTAGAAATTACTATCCTAATGAGGCCATGTTTCAAAATATGTTTGCTGGGTATAACCTAAACCCTAAACCCATGTCAGTGATGTTTACATGTACTATGACAAGACTGCTTCCTAATGTTAACTGCTGTCACCGGAATAAGAGGTTATGCACTTGTCAATTGGATGCCACACACCTCCAGCCAAAACAGCCGCACAAGGTGGGGATATGTAGGGGGTATTAGTCTTGGTGAAATTGACCATGTCCCCACCCATCCCCAGGGAGGCACGATGGGGCATCCAATTGGCAAGTGCATTAGCACAGGGATACAAGTCACCCTAGGTTTGAGCAAGTGCTATCAAATAGGGAGGTTTATCCGTGGTACCCAACTCTCTTTTAATGAGCAAGCAAGCCAGGTAATGTTGGGCCAGCCTTAACAGGATGCTTATTCTCTCAAGAAGCACTATGACCTACCGGCTTGTATTCAACAGTGGAGGCTTGCACATATCCAAAGTCTCCTGTGGTAGCAATAACAGGCATTCACATGGTGAATATATTGTGGATCTACTGTCATGTACTGTGAAGTCATATGGCTGATCTTCCATGTCTCCAGTTCCCAAACATAATCTTTTTGAGGGAAGAAACATGTTGATATTGAGATCAATGTTCAATGTCAGGGTCACCAAAGTCCCACAGAGGTAGTATTGTTGCACACTAAAATTTTGCATGGATCTGCAAGTCTACACCAAAATTTACATTGTGTCTTTCCAATGTGGGATGGCAAATATTAAATGTGGTCAAATGTGCAGGCATATATTGGAGCCCCCATTGGCTGTGAATTTATGGTTGACTTTTTTCTCAGAAGTTGTCTTCTTTTCCAGACAGATGATCCAACGAAAAAATGGAACGAAAAAAGGGAATGATCTTGTTACGCAAGAGGATGTTCGCTTATTGCAAGGCTCGTCAAGATAAAGTGTGAAGGTTATCAACATCCATATAGGTGAGATTCCATTGATGCCCGTATTCATGTCAGCATTTACAGTTTCACTGAACTTCACTGTTTGCCTCGTTATTGAATAGTTTGATGTATTATTGCTACAGGCCAGAATATTTCGTGAACGGTCGGAAACTTTTTTTCGGTTCTGTCTATTCTGTATCTATCGGAACCCTCTGGGAACTAATATTAGGTTCCGTGAAATAATTGTATGGGAACCTTTTTTTTAAATGTCACAAAATGTTGTTTAGATTGCTGTTTTCATTTGCCATTTGTCTGTTATAAAATTGTGATCATTGTTCGAGTATGGTGAATTGGCTGTAAGGTATTTGAAGAACTGAAGTGTATTTACTTCAAATAGGTTCGTAAGGGATTCTGTCAACATAGTTCAAAATTGAACTCGATGTGGGGTCACGAGTCTTGGTGTATTGCTTTACAGTGTGCCTTCACTGGGAATTTGTATCAATTGGATTGCATATATACATACTCATCTCACACCATATATGGTCAATTCCGTGTAAACATGGACATGATCAGTAAAAAATAAACTTAATGGTATGTTACTAATTCTTTTCCTATAACATAGTCTATATTCCTAAGTTCGTGGAAATAATATTTTGTTTGGGTTTTAGTCCACTTATTGATTATTATTTTTTTGATGAAATGTCGTGCAAAATAGCATAAAATTCTCTGTTCATAATAGGGTAGTTTTGTCATCTTGGCTACTCTTACTTTATCGAATAAATCTTTATCTTTTGTCTACAATACATTGGCCTAATCATGTACTTTAACCAGAAAATGCAGGTAGCTAAAATTCCCTTTAGTTTATTTAGTACACACAGGTTACATCATATAACATGATAGCATACTACTGTGTGTACTAAATAAACTAAAGGAAATTTTAGCTACCTGCATTTTCTGGTTAAAGTACATGATTAGGCCAATGTATTGTAGACAAAAGATAAAGATTTATTCGATAAAGTAAGAGTAAATCATTTTTCGTGACTCAGGTTACATCATATAACATGATAGCATACTACTGAGTCACGAAAAATGATTTGTTTCTAAACTGATAAAAATCCCTGAGCAGCATTAGAGAAATATTTCATAATTTCTTTGTCTTACTTATGCCTTATTCATTTCTGATGAAGCTGCTCATATATATTGAATAGAAAAAAAATTGTGGTACTTTGAAAATTGTAACCTGAGTCACGTGTAACCGGAGTCATTTGATGTGCATCTCATTACACATAATGCAAAGAAAATAACTGCAACTTTACAGCTGTATAAACTACTATACATGTACATGCATTGATTACATAAATATTTTAGACCAGAATTTTTATCAGTTGTAGTGCGATTCTTTCCACTTTCAAGTATGACTGCACACATTTGTGCATAATATCCTAATTTGGGATTTTGTTCTATGTACGTGTAGTACATGAATATTAAGAGTTGGATTGCTGAAATCTTCTCTGTCATTCATGTACATTTGTCTTCGAAACAAGATATAAACTACAACAATCATGCCAATTGATAATGAGGACCGTCGATTCAATATACAATCATGACAATGTACAGGGCAAATCATCTCCAGAACTGGCATTAGTTTGTGTAATGTTTGCTATTTGCATTTGGATTCTTTTGGCTGCAATACATGTATACATGCGCTTGCATGTACAAGTTCTTCTAGAATGTATGTGTATATCGACCTGCACATACATCACGTTGAATTGTTTCTTTTGAATTGGTCTTACTGATGAGTCCTATCATACTACTACACATAATGTGTACCACGTACTGGACCATGATACTGCAGTGATGGAGAGGTAATTATGAACATAACATGATAAAAATCTGTGTATTCTAACCAAGCACATTTAGAATTATCATGCAGCATCATTCATATATTAATAGTGTTGCATATTCTGTACTGAATACAGTTTTGTGTCAACGATTAGATTCTGACAAACT
>JAVTVY010009275.1:0-48260 GCA_036873755.1 Hanleya hanleyi | reverse complement strand
AGGGATGCGAGTGTACAAGTGAAGAAGCTCAGACTGCCCCAGGGGGATGCGAGTGTACAAGTGAAGAAGCTCAGACTGCCCCAGAGGGATGCGAGTGTACAAGTGAAGAAGCTCAGACTGCCCCAGAGGGATGCGAGTGTACAAGCGAAGAAGCTCAGACTGCCCCAGAGGGATGCGAGTGTACAAGTGAAGAAGCTCAGACTGCCCCAGAGGGATGCGAGTGTACAAGTGAAGAAGCTCAGACTGCCCCAGAGGGATGCGAGTGTACAAGTGAAGAAGCTCAGACTGCCCCAGAGGAATGCGAGTGTACAAGTGAAGAAGCTCAGACTGCCCCAGAGGGATGCGAGTGTACAAGTGAAGAAGCTCAGACTGCCCCAGAGGGATGCGAGTGTACAAGTGAAGAAGCTCAGACTGCCCCAGAGGGATGCGAGTGTACAAGTGAAGAAGCTCAGACTGCTCCAGAGGGATGCGAGTGTACAAGTGAAGAAGCTCAGACTGCCCCATAGGGATGCGAGTGTACAAGTGAAGAAGCTCAGGCTGCCTCAGAGGGATGCGAGTGTACAAGTGAAGAAGCTCAGACTGCCCCAGAGGGATGCGAGTGTACAAGTGAAGAAGCTCAGACTGCCCCACAGGGATGCGAGTGTACAAGTGAAGAAGCTCAGACTGCCCCAGAGGGATGCGAGTGTACAAGTGAAGAAGCTCAGACTGCCCCAGAGGGAGGTGAGTGTACAAGTGAAGAAGCTCAGACTGCCCCAGAGTGGATGCGAGTGTACAAGTGAAGAAGCTCAGACTGCCCCAGAGTGGGATGCGAGTGTACAAGTGAAGAAGCTCAGACTGCCCCAGAGGGATGCGAGTGTACAAGTGAAGAAGCTCAGGACTGCCCCAGAGAGGGATGCGAGGAGTGTACAAGGAAGAAGCTCAGACTGCCCCAGAGGGATGCGAGTGTACAAGTGAAGGAAGCTCAGACTGCCCCAGAGGGATGCGATGGGCCAAGTGAAGAAGCTCAGACTGCCCCAGGAGGGATGCGAGTGTACAAGAAGAAGCTCAGACTGCCCCAGAGGGATGCGTGAGTGTACAAGTGAAGAAGCTCAGAGACTGCCCCAGAGGGATGCGTGAGTGTACGCGGAAGGCTCAGACTGCCCCAGAGGGACAGTGAGTGTACAAGGAATAGCTCAGACTGCCCCAGAGGGATGCGATGTACAAGGAAGAAGCTCAGACTGCCCCAGAGGGATGCGGGGAGTGTCAAGGAAGAAGCTCAGACTGCCCCAGAGGGATGCGAGTACAAGTGAAGAAGCTCAGACTGCCCCAGAGGGATGCGAGTGTACAAGTGAAGAAGCTCAGACTGCCCCAGAGGGATGCGAGTGTACAAGTGAAGAAGCTCAGACTGCCCCAGAGGGATGAGGTACAAGTGAAGAAGCTCAGACTGCCCCAGAGGGATGCGAGTGTACAAGTGAAGAAGCTCAGACTGCCCTGCAGAGGGATGCGAGAGTGTACAAGTGAAGAAGCTCAGACTGCCCCAGAGGGATGCGAGTGTACAAGTGAAGAAGCTCAGACTGCCCCAGAGGGATGCGAGTGTACAAGTGAAGAAGCTCAGACTGCCCCAGAGGGATGCGAGTGTACAAGTGAAGAAGCTCAGACTGCCCCAGAGGGATGCGAGTGTACAAGTGAAGAAGCTCAGACTGCCCCAGAGGGATGCGAGTGTACAAGTGAAGAAGCTCAGACTGCCCCAGAGGGATGCGAGTGTACAAGTGAAGAAGCTCAGACTGCTCCAGAGGGATGCGAGTGTACAAGTGAAGAAGCTCAGACTGCCCCAGAGGGATGCGAGTGTACAAGTGAAGAAGCTCAGACTGCCCCAGAGGGATGCGAGTGTACAAGTGAAGAAGCTCAGACTGCCCCAGAGGGATGCGAGTGTACAAGTGAAGAAGCTCAGACTGCCCCAGAGGGATGCGAGTGTACAAGTGAAGAAGCTCAGACTGCCCCAGAGGGATGCGAGTGTACAAGTGAAGAAGCTCAGACTGCCCCAGAGGGATGCGAGTGTACAAGTGAAGAAGCTCAGACTGCCCCAGAGGGATGCGAGTGTACAAGTGAAGAAGCTCAGACTGCCCCAGAGGGATGCGAGTGTACAAGTGAAGAAGCTCAGACTGCCCCAGAGGGATGCGAGTGTACAAGTGAAGAAGCTCAGACTGCCCCAGAGGGATGCGAGTGTACAAGTGAAGAAGCTCAGACTGCCCCAGAGGGATGCGAGTGTACAAGTGAAGAAGCTCAGACTGCCCCAGAGGGATGCGAGTGTACAAGTGAAGAAGCTCAGACTGCCCCAGAGGGATGCGAGTGTACAAGTGAAGAAGCTCAGACTGCCCCAGAGGGATGCGAGTGTACAAGTGAAGAGCTCAGACTGCCCCAGAGGGATGCGAGTGTACAAGTGAAGAAGCTCAGACTGCCCCAGAGGGATGCGAGTGTACAAGTGAAGAAGCTCAGACTGCCCCAGAGGGATGCGAGTGTACAAGTGAAGAAGCTCAGACTGCCCCAGAGGGATGCGAGTGTACAAGTGAAGAAGCTCAGACTGCCCCAGAGGGATGCGAGTGTACAAGTGAAGAAGCTTAGACTGCCCCAGAGGGATGCGAGTGTACAAGTGAACAGCGAATGCCCATACTGCCCTCACTATGAAGAAGAACTTAACGAATTGCGCGAGAAGGAAAACTTTGAACAACCTCAATTCATAAACTTTCTAGATGGGCCCAAATATAACAAAGACTTTCTCCAATGTGTTCTAAATTTACTTGAACTGAAAGTAGCCAATCACAATATTTCACCAGTCATAGAAGCTGTTCTTAAACTTGTAAAAGTCTCACCCACCCAGTTACCTAGCCGATCTACTGTTGAAGAAATGGCCAAACTACGCCTCCCGCTTGCTCATCTGAACATCGCACACAATCTGCAGGATGAACAAAACCTGACATTATATTCGGACGAGACGATGAAATATGGCAATCAATTTGAAACTTATGTATTAACCACCAGCAACAGACAACCAAAACTCCTTGGAATAAGAGAAATGAAAGACAAGTCTTCAGCATCTACCTTGGAAAAACTAAAAGAAATCATAGATGATATTGATAAAGTGTCAACAGCTGAAGATACGCCGCTGGGTCGGAAAATTACTGCCAATATAAAGAACACGATGTCAGATAGAGCCGCCACAGAAAAAAGCTTTCACAAAATGCTTTCGACCTATCGGAAAGGAGTATTAACAGAACTAATTCCAAACTGGCTGGACCTTTCCGAAAGCATGCGGGAGAAGCTATCAAAAATGCACAACTATTTCTGTGGCTTACATTTATTAGTGAACGGTGCGGAGAGGGCTAAAGCTACGTTTTTACTGTATGAGAAGGAGAAAGCCATTGCTGCCGAACAGAAGGTACCGGAAACAAGCTGTATTATTGAATGTATCCGGGAGTGCTGTAAGGCTTTCTCAAGAGGAGGTGATGACAAATCTGGCTGTTACGCCAAAGTAAAGGCGTTTTTATCAGGTCGTGGGATCAATGTAGGCCTGGAACAATTCAGAGGCAATCGTTTTAACATTATATTTCACAATGCCTCACAATTGTATTACCTACACCCACACCTTTTAGATTTCCTGAACAACTACTGGGGAACTCCGAACCTGCTCCTCCAGGCGGTCAACAAGTCACTCAACTCGGAACTCTGTATTGCTGGATGCCGGGCGTTAGGGTTGCTGAACAAATTTTTAACCAAACCATTATGGAATTGCATAGAAGACGGGACGAATATTCTCACCAACAACAGCATATATGAGGGAATGATACGCAATCTACGAGATACGTCTGTAGCTCATTCCCTCATCAATGGAACAGCGATGCTTGTACCCGGCAGCAACCCACCAGAGGCAACAGATGTTTTAAAATGCCTGATAAAATCATGTGAAAATGATGCCTTAACCGAAAGCCTCCTGGAAATTTTAGTAGCAGATATCGCCACTCACTTTGAACATCTACTCGAAGATCAACTTCCAGGTGGCGTCAACGCAACAAAGACCACTGAATCTCATCCAGAATGTCAGTCTGTCCTTAAACATAACAAAGTACCAGAATCTGTATTCGGACGACTTGACTATGCACAACACCACAAGCCATCAGCCACAATCTACACCCACGAAAGTGCAATATTATACAGTTTTAACAGAGTGGGGGATTGGCTTGACGATATGGATGAAGATGAGAGGATTCGCACCATGGACCGTGCATCAGTATTAAAGACATATTCATATTCTACATTTAAGAAAAGAGAAAAGAAATTAAAAGAGGATAAGATGGAAGCTTTACGTTTGAAACAAAATGAAATGAAGGAGAAGAAACAGAAAAAGGAAGAAGAAAGACTCACTCTAACAAATGACATTGTCTATCACGGTCTTTGGCAATCCTCTGCGGAAGTTGATCTCCGACTGAAAACTTACTCCAGCAATACAGAGAAATTAGAGGCATTAAAAGTACAATTGAAGTTCCGCAAAAATGTATTACAGCAACATATTACTGATAAGAGACTGTACCAATTTTCGGCGGGAAACAAAAAATTCACTATACAACAGATGGGGGACAACTTAAAAAATATCATTATGCAGGGAGGAGAAACCCCAGTAGACCCATCAACCATTTCTGATCTTAAACACAAGAAAGTGAAACATCGTTTTAACAATGACATCTGGTACGACGGTTGGGTAATTTCGCAAGTTGAAGGCTTCCCCGACTGGTTTAACATCACGTACGATTTGGAGCCAGGAATCGTTTACACATACCAACTTGAACGAGACAGAGTGGATGGGGACCTCGTTACATTAGGTATTGCACGCTTTACTCTTTCTGTCACAAAGCACTGGTTCCTCCATGCACGCCTACAATTTCCCTTAAGAGAAGAAGCACTTTGCACCACAAATCCACATAATGCATAAGTGGAACGAAATGCATCCTTGTATCCTTGCAAGCCTGTGTTTCTAGATGGAGAAGGAAAAACGTTGCGTGTAACCTTGCACACTTCAATTTTCGTTCAAAATCCAAAATTTAGATTTGACGGTCAATTTTCAAATCTCCTTTTCCGTTTTCAACTTCTCAAAATCCAAACTTGAAATTTGACAGTCAATTTTCGATTTTCTTTGTAATAAACGCAAAAATGAAGATGAAACATTGAAAATTGCCTCGATTTCTCCGTTTTTCGTTTTGTGATATTATCCTTGATGCACCAAGGTTATGGGCATACTCACAAGGGTTGTGTCACTTTCGGTCCGCGGAGTAGTATGGAAAGCGCAAATCGTGTCGTATGGTCAGGTGTGCAGCATAATACGCAAAACCAGTGGGATGAAAGACATAGGAGTTTCACTAGATGATACTACATCATCGGAGCCAGGCATTCCCACTAGGGCAGTTAATAAATACGTGCGTACCCTAATCATAACCCAAAAACAACTTCCCCTTGGGTGCGTGTATGTGTGTGTCTGAATTGAATGTGTTGATAGGAGTTGACGACCACGCTAAAGTGTTGAAGCGTTTGACACCCGCACTTAAAGCCTTGAAGATTTTTTTTATTATTGGCATCGACGGGTGCCTGAACGTTCACAAATATTGCCCGATGAGTGAAGCGTTGAAGCATTCAGACGTACGGCGTCAATTGTGGGGGCTGTATGCTTCTTTCGCAGCCCATAAGTGTTATGTTTCATGGTTATTGGTTTTAAGAATTACTGTTGGTATGTTAATCTACAATATTTTTAAATGAACCTATACTGGCCTAGTGGAAATGCTAGCTTCCAGGCATCTTGTTTAATGAAACTCACTTGTCTCTTACGCTTCACACTTGCTACACAACCCGATTTGCGATTTCTATTCTACTCTACGTACCGAAAGTCACGCTGTTTAACCCTTGCGCGCCGGCAGTTAACAATGATACGTCCGAGTTAAAATGAAAAACGGTACACGAACAACTCGTGTACTTTTCAATATTTGGTTATCATTTTTGCTGAAAGTAAAACGAAAATTGGAAATTGACTGTCATATTGGAATTCTTCAGTTTCACAAACCAAAACCAACAACAAAAATTGAACTGTGCAAGGTTTCACGGACCAAGAAAGAGCACATCAACATTTCTAATCCCTCCGTAAATGTACTTGTAAAAGAGTTCCCCACGTTGCTTTGTATATTTCTCCATACTCCTCCACTGCCTCACAAAAATGCACACTAATATTTCTTTGGAAAAGCTGTAACTAATAATAGCACGTTTTCAACAAATATGTGACGTGTACATACCAACAACTACTTAATGCGTAGTAAAGGAAATATATTTTTGACCAGTCACAAAAGTCTATATATTGAACAGTATAGTCGAATAACTCGTATTGCAAATATTGGCGGTCCATTGTTTATAAATTGTATGTGGTTTGTCCATCTTTATTCCCTGACCTCTTATATATTACAACGTCTTTTGTTAAAACAAATACTTTTCTTTGCGCATCGATGAATTACACTATGATTTGTGCAAAAGTTTTCCCGTAATACAAATGTGAACTTTGCCTTGTAATACAGATACTGGTCGTAAATGTATAAGAAAGATGCAAATATACACCAGTCAAAGAATATTGATCAGTCAGGTATTGTTTTGTAAACAATGGAACTTCAATATTTCCTCTAACTGGATATTTCATATATAATGAAAAACATAGGGAAATGTGTATTTATTACCTTTAAAGTGTTTTTATTAGCATTCCACACAAAGGAACTTCTGCCAGGAAACGTCACATATCCTTGATATCAGCTTGGCCGCATCCCAGTTGATTTGATATAAAAACCCCTTGTTTATTTTTCTTCAGTCAGTATATTCCTTATTCATGTATACTAACATAGACACTTGTGAATAGATATCCATCATGGTCAATAAACGAATGATGCATATATGCATAATAATGATAATAAAAAGGATATATCACAAAAGTAATTATCACAAATGCAATGTATTTTTTTAACATGAAAATGCATAAAATAGTTAACATATATTACAGTTTGGGAATTCTTTCTATCTTTGCAGATTAAAAATCGGGGTAAAAATCTTTGAACGGGTCCTCCAGCCCGGCACAAGTTACATCATAGTAAGTAAGATACTCCTTAACCTATGTATGGTAATGTATTCTGTAATATTTCATCTGCTTTCATAAAACGCCTGCAAGTATGGAGTTAATGAAAGTTTGTGTTGTTTACCAAAATTAGCAATTCATGTTTAGGGTCATTGTAAGGTCGGTAACCTGAAATGACATATTCACTGCAATGAATAAACTTTAACAGGGATGTCGATTTTGTAAAATATATAATTACCCATAATCATAATGTATAATTCCAACATAATTTATTACTTACATCTTTAACATTGTTGGCAAAATATACCTTACTACTTTGTCATTTTATATCTTTTCTCGGAATGACTTGAGTAGACATATGCCAATGAATTCCTAAATTTTTTATTTACTTTTTCCAGATTTATTTAATCCTTCATCAATAGTGTGCCTCCAGTCTCTTGAGCACCACACCGCTCTTGTCTCCCTCTTGTAAGTATACTATGATTATAGAAATACAATAATTTATTGCCCTCGATGACTTTGGACATAATTGGTGTATTTTAACCTCCCTATTATCACAGTTGCTCAGTGATAGACAATGATACACTTCACAGTTCAAATGACGCGACACAACTACTACCAATGATTCGCAACGGCATCACTAGCCATGCAATAATGAAGACTAATTTACAATAACCGATGAAAGTTGTTTAATATTAACAAATGAATAGAATGTTAAATATATATTAGAAATGAATGTATCATTATACTGATTGTTTGTTGTTTTTGATGTCTTTCAATTAAATAACTGGTGCAAATACCATGCAATGACGTTTCAGTTTTACTTATTTCAGCTGTTTCCCGCCATCATCCTCCATCTTTTCTTGGAGACCGGGAATCTTGATCAACATCGTCGAGTCATACAGGTTAGTGTTCTATAAAGCCGGTTACAGACCCTCTCATTCTGTGGGAGGTGAAGTGACCCTGGTGGTTAGAGCACTTATCCTGTATGGCCATGTGGCTGGTGCCCTGGACGATGTGGGTTGGATTCCCATCAGAGCCCATCATCCAGTCTCTTGAGCACCACGTATACTTTGTCTCGTTCAAGTAAGTGTACTGCGGCAATGAAATTGTCTGTAGCATGTAGTTTCAACGTATCTATAGCATTACTTGATCTTCAACATACCATGTTAACACTAGCCTCCTATGAATAACCCAAAATTTGTTTATCAATAATGAATTGGCGAGTAAATGAAAATACCTTTACAATGAAAGAATTCAATTATCATGATTAAAATTGCGTTACTAATCGTGTAAGTTTCGACTTATTGTAATCAATGATCTAATCCTCTATAAGTTTCTTTACTTTGCAGGTAACGTATATATTGACCATGAACACACCCAGCCGTCACAATTTTAATATTCATTCCATACGCATCATCATGGACTACAACGATCATCGTATATTTTTAATACCATCAGCGTAAATTTTTAATGTCATAGATAACTGTACTGTGATATTCATGTGCTTACCATCCTGAATTTTTAAAATAGTCACTGTAAAGAGTTTTATCCTTCCATCTATGATTTTACAACTGTACTCAGCCTCAACACTTTTAATAGTTTTAAGGCAGTTCTATTCTAGTCAGAAAGTTCATCATCATTCATATTCATGTTGTATTCGTATGCCACTCACGAAATAGCACACTTCAGACTACACGTTCGAACCAATATATTCTTTTTTATATTAGAAGCCTTGCCTTCTGATAGTCTAAACAAATTGGCTCCAATCTTCTTCCGACTCCCGATTTGAAAATTCATCCACCAGTGTGCATTCCATGCACTAATACAGCAATAAGGTCATACCCTTGTTCTACATGGATGATAAATTGAGAAGCTATCCACCTGTGTGTATTCCATGGACTATTACAGCAATACCTGACGACTATTGTTCTACATGGATGACCTATACAGAATGTATCCTCCTGTGTGTACTCCATGGACTATTACAGCAATACCTTATGACTATTGTTCTACATGGATGACCTATACAGAATGTATCCTCCTGTGTGTATTCCATGGACTATTACAGCAATACCTTATGACTATTGTTCTTCATGGATGACCTATAAAGAATGTAAGCTCCTGTGTGTATTTCAAGGACTATTACATCAATATCGTATGACTATTGTTCTACATGGATGATAAATTGAGAAGCTATCCACCTGTGTGTATTCCATGGACTATTACAGCAATACCTTACGACTATTGTTCTACATGGATGACCTATACAGAATGTATCATCCTGTGTGTATTCCATGGACTATTACAGCAATACCTTATGACTATTGTTCTACATGGATGACCTATACAGAATATAAGCTCCTGTGTGTATTCCATGGACTATTACAGCAATATCGTATGACTATTGTTCTACATGGATGATAAATTGAGAAGCTATCCACCTGTGTGTATTCCATGGACTATTACAGCAATACCTTATGACTATTGTTCTACATGGATGACCTATACAGAATGTATCCTCCTGTGTGTATTCCATGGACTATTACAGCAATACCTTATGACTATTGTTCTTCATGGATGACCTATAAAGAATGTAAGCTCCTGTGTGTATTTCAAGGACTATTACATCAATATCGTATGACTATTGTTCTACATGGATGATAAATTGAGAAGCTATCCACCTGTGTGTATTCCATGGACTATTACAGCAATACCTTATCACTATTGTTCTACATCGATGACCTATACAGAATGTATCCACCTGTGTGTATTCCATGGACTATTACAGCAATATTGTATTACCATTGCCCTACATGGATGGTCAATTCAAAACCTATCTGCCTATGTGCATCCCATGGACTATTACAGCAATATCCTACGAGTATTGTTCTACATGGATGACCAGTGCAGAATGTGTTTTTTTGCTGAACACTCCACCCAAGAATATCTCGGAATATGTCCCAGGCTGCATCATTTATAATTCAATCATAACAATCGAAACTTATCTTCGTATAAGTTCGAACGTCGACGTCTGAGAGTGTACTACTTTCGTGAGTTTTTTTTTATCTGAGACATACACAGTGGTAAAAATAATGGACTTGTCCATGAGTGTATGTCTCTTAATTAATTCATTAATGGTAATGATATCGCACTCTAGTAGCAAGAACATTGAAACTTCAATTGTCTGTACATATGTAATTATGTAAATACACACGTGACTGCATGTGACTGTTTTTTTCTTTCTCTGGTGAAGGTTATCGGCCAGACACTTTCTAAAATTATTGTAAATATATTACAGGTTACTATGTATCCTCTTTTCTTTAAGGTGCAAGGGCGCAGTCGAGTGATATAGTCATTCAAACAAATTGTTTACGTTATAACTAGTCAGTGTATTAGTGCAACAAAATATGTGCAATATATGTTATAACTAGTCAATGTATTACAACTAGTCAGTCAGGGAGTTGTGTGCAATATGTCTTGTAACTAGTCAGTGGGCGATCACCATATATTCCTACGAAGTAGGCTACAGATCGCAAATTGTCCGGTAATGAGCCAGTCCATACGAATCCTTTCGTCGGCAAAATAAGGAGAACCGTTGACATTAGAACCTTGATTTTTGGCATGAACGTTTTGATTTATAATTAATTTTTTATTATTTATTGATGACTCGAGTGCACTGTCATGCCCATCAGGAACCCTTGGCTGTATTCTTCACTGTGACTTTTAAGCGCCTGGGACTAACTTCGGCCGCCCAGCACTAAAGCAAAAAAAATGATGCGCCCAGCTCTCGAAAATATCAGTAACTTTAATGGTACTTGCCAAAATATGTCGGCATTATACGTTTCCAGGTAGCTCCGCCATGTTTTCCCTAATAGTCCACGCCACGCTTCCCAAACATCTGCCGTAAATTGTTGGAAATATTCGGGAACCCTCGTGATCATGCTGGTCGTTGTTAGCCGGTGGTATTGCGGAAGGCTACCGAAATCCCAGAATCTCGCGTCAGGCGAGCTGTATATGCCACGATGCATGAAGGAAGCAAATCATTTGATCGGAGAATGGAGGTTGTTATTTCGTCTGCTGCGAAGTTTTACCGAGCCACGAATATCACTTGACATGTATTTTATAAATCAATGTCATGAAGCGCCAAGCAACTTTGAAAAACTTCTTCTCACAGAAGTGTCAGAGGTCCAATGAAGGTAAATCTTTTGTTGGCTTTCGGTGGTCGTTGTTGTTGTTCTAAAACGTCAGCTTCCAAAAAATATTTTAATTATATCTATATTAAAAGCACACATGCATGTGTGCGCTCGCTCGTACGTCGTAATCAGTCTATTAGATCTACATGTACTATGAGATATCTATAATATGGCTAGTACACTTGAATCCAGTATTAAACTGGAGATTCCTGAGTAATCTATTTTTAGCCTAACTTACATTGTAATGTTGACACACATTCCGATACCACACACATTCCGATAGTATCCGTTTTCACTCATTTGCTGGTCTTGGAATTTCGTTGAGATTGAAGGCATTATACTGCACGTTTTATATATCCAGCCTATACAACATTGCATCATTTCTTCAGTTCAGTCATTAGTTAAAAAATGTTCTACCTCAAAAAGAAATAAAAAATGGCTGGATTTTATGAGAGAAATTACTAAATTTAAACACAACAATGACCCTATTATATGTTATTACTGAAGAAATCGATAATAAAATCATCGTTGTGTTTTAAATTCAGTAACCTATAACCAGTTGTTTATTTTGTTCGTGTGTGCTTTATTGTTCATTGATTATTATTATGTACTCTCTTCAGATGAGGTACCTTGAAGTTGAATGCCAAATAAATATATCCATGGAGAATGGCTCTCTAGTGATGCCCGATTTGATTCTTGCATTCTAACAAATCTCTGATCTTGACCTTTCTCACTTCAAATTTGTGATTCTTATCCAGTTTCCTGTCTTATTTAGGACTACAAACATTTACTTCTCAACTGCTCTGACAGAGCATCATTCCCTACGCTAATTTAAGAAAAATCGCCTAATGCCGAGAAGGGGGGGGGGGGTTCCCCGCTCTCTCGGACTCTCCCCCCAACACTTCGTGCTGTACTGCTGGGCTGATCACTCTCCAGGGTAATAGAAACTGAGGGCGATAATAGTTGCTACGCTAATGACTCACCAGCGGTGACATCTGGAAAAGTTAATAGTTCCTACTGTCAATTAGAGACGCTATGCCACACAGGGCCCCCAAGTCATCTCTCGAGTACACACTTAAATTATCTCAAACCCTATTTCGTAGGTCCAGTGACGTTAGTCACACTGCCATGTTTATATGTTTATCACATTTTGATTCTTAGTTTCACTTTTCATCCCAATTGAGTCATTGACCTATATAGCGACTAGCACAATTCTAAGTATTCCAACAAAAACAAGTTAATAACCCAGTAATCCAGAAGTAATCAACACAACACGTCACGTATGACTATATTGTACATTCATACTGTGAGTGGTCGTAAGTGGTGAATTTTTCATATTCTGTGGTACTCCAAATGATGTATTATCGCCATGGTCTTAAGTAGTAGGGTTAGGTGAAATCGACGCTACTTTCACCCGGATGTAAAAATGACGTCACTTCCGGTTTGGGTGAATGAGGCGTGACCTTTGGACATGTCCAGATTTGTCTGTGTTTGTCATGTACTGGGGTTTTTCCCCACAATGGCGGGCGGCTAATGGCGGCTAATCCGCCATGTTGGAAAATGGCGGCTAATGGCGGCTAATCCGCCATGTTGGAAAATGGCGGCTAATCCGCCATGTTGGAAAATGGCGGCTAATGGCGGCTAATCCGCCATGTTGGAAAATGGCGGCTAATGGCGGCTAATCCGCCATGTTGGAAAATGGCGGCTAATGGCGGCTAATCCGCCATGTTGGAAAATGGCGGCTAATCCGCCATGTTGGAAAATGGCGGCTAATGGCGGCTAATCCGCCATGTTGGAAAATGGCGGATAGACCGCCATTGTTGTAGACAAACGTATAAAAGGGGTGATTTTTAGTGGTTTGGCGTATTCATTGCACTACCCAACGGAGCTATCTGACCTACCTGCCTGCCTGACCAGCCTGCCTGCTTGCCTGGCTGATTGCCTGACCAGCCTGTCTGCCTGTATGAGACGTGGAGAAGGTTTTCATTTTACCAATGCAACTTCACCAGCCTATTTCACCGTAGCAGCTACTGACCAACCTGAGCCCACAGTCATGGAGTCATCCCAGCGAGTTAAGCTTCAACAGTACCGTGTTCGCCTCATTGATGAGATGCAGTATGTGGCCGAACTATGTGATCTGCTTATGGAGGAAAACATAATCCTTAAACACGGTGTCGAAGATATCATGGCGCAGAACACCACTTCACGACAAAACAGAGCCCTCATCGACGATCTACTGCGCCGTGGCCCCTATGCATTTCTAGCCTTCGTGGAGGCGTTGAAGAAGACGGGAAATGAAGAACTAGCAGATCTACTTCAAGCCCAGGATTCAGAAGATAATATCTTAGTCATGGACATCACCGAAGAGCGTACAGCTACCAAACGTACGCACCAAGAGTCTGGTGTACCTGCCAAACCCGGTGCACGACCCAAACGGCCCCGACTAACACCTTTAGAAATACCTGAACAAGTGCTTCAGCCAGTGCCCCAGCAAGTGCCTGAGCCAGCGAAAGAACAGGTGCTACTTCCTATGTCTGTGCAGGAGATCAATGACATTATCCAGCAGGCCTACCAGGCAGCCCACACGAACACTTGGGAGTTCTCACCCTATTTAACTGTGAGTGTCAAAGAAGAGGAAGTGCATTTTAACGCACCGGCCTGGGACGACAAACCACCTAAGCATATCGCCTTGACGTTGGACACCTGGCTAAGAGTACAGGCCATTGATTACGCCGTCGATGCGGTCATTGACCACCAGGGGAGTGACGAAGCGAAATTTTATGTGGGTGACGACATCTTTGTCAGCTGTTCTACATTCAACAACATGCTCCTCGTGCATATACGGAAATGGAAAATGAGGTCAGATACGCAACAGCGTATTCCTTGTTCTCAGGGCGTCACCTTGAAAATAACTGCGTGGCGGAAGCTGCAGAGTCTCACAGCTGTAATTCATGAAGCCCTGTCTGACCAGGTGTCTCAGTATATTTATAAGAAGTACATCGACACATTCCTGGATGATCTCAGACCCCGCATTCGACACTTGCGTATCCAGCAATGTGCAGGCTGTGTGAACAAGAACGGGCTCTTCAACACGCATACGTGTGTGGACAATAGTATACCATCAGACGCGCTCATCACTGAGGCACTACAGGACGTGAACGAGGTGCAAATTGCCCAGGCATTGGAAGCTGCCTGTCCACCCAGAATTCCACGTGAACAGATTGCTACCTTCATCTACGTGCACCAGGGGCGGAAAGACGATGATGAGTTCAAACAAGTCTTGTTGCATAAATATTGAACATTTCACACAAGTCTTGTTGCATTGAAACATTCAGACATTACCGTATTCCTACATTCTATGTTCATTCTACGTTCATTGAAGCGCCTTGATAGCGTATAATTGTATTAAAAAAATTCAATACCCAGAGTCTACTGTGGTGAAGACGTTCATTCTACTGTGTTAGTTTTGTTGCATAAATATTGAACATTTCAAGTCTTGTTGCATTGAACATTCAGACATTACCGTATTCCTACATTCTATGTTCATTCTATGTTCATTCTACGTTCATTTAAGCGCCTTGATAGCGTATAATTGTATTAAAATTCAATACCCAGAGTCTACTGTGGTGAAGACCTTAGGTTTTTTCATATGGGTGATGGAAGCTGGTGTTTTTTGTGCTTTGAGTTAGAAGCTTCCTCTTTCGAAAGATTGGGGTGGCCCTGAAAAGGGCCTTTGGAAAGTGTTATCACACTGTTTACTGGCGGAAAATTTTCTTCACGCCAGACACCCACGTCCTACACACAGGGCATCGTATCTTTAAATGCAGTTCCTCCGCCTCACTGCACTGGCACGTCCCCCCTATACATGTAAGGGATACCAAGCACTCCCGACATAGGCATAGGTGACCGCACGGGAAGAAGGCGTACATGGTCTCTTCGATGTTACACACGGTACAGGTGGATTTATTCTCTTCCTTAGTCAGTTGTACACGTAGTTTACACTTGTCCTCTTCCAATTCATCAATGTGTGCGTTCAGGCGGACGATCTCTGCTAGAGGTGATGGTGGTGGTGGTGTTTCCGTAGCCGGCATTTGGGTAGCTATCGTTGTGGTAGCCGCTGTAGTTGCTGGGGGTCCACTATTTAACCACTCTACCTCGGGGAGTTCTTCATCGTCCGTGACATCCTCATCGTCCATAGCGTCCCTTATCTCTTGGTCTTGTTGCGCACTTCGCCGTCTCAACGTATCGGCAATATGATGTTCATGCACCCGCTGTAAGCTGGTAATTATTGTCACATGTTCATCGTTGTCTTCTCCACTGGTGTGAATCACTTCCCTATGTTCTCTAGGGTCTCTTGGATCTTGTGGATTCATCGTGTTGAATAACCTCCGTCTGGTAGTCATGATGTAGTTGTGAATGAATGGCTAGATACTGCGCGTTATTTATAGTCTAGGCGGCCATTGTCCGCCATTTTCCAAAAAGGTGGATAATGGCGCGCGGACGTCAGCGAAATCTCTCCATTAAAAGATTGTGCTGGTTCAGGCTCGCTGAAATTTTGTGTTTCTTTTCCAACTTTAAACCGGTGTCATTTTGCAATAAATGCGAGTTGACGTGTAAAATTTATTTCAACTTAAACTTGGGGAACTTATCGTGTAGCGTTGAAAAATTCAGAAGGCTAGCGGCAGGCTAACCCACTATTTTTAATGATTTTATCAATTTTAGACCCGTAACGTTATGGATATGGTGGTGTGGAAAACCCGGTAAATTTGAAATAAATCGGTTTACTTCCGTAAAAATACGTGAGGTGTGTTCCTCACAGCCTTATAATGTCACCCTGAAAATTGGAGCGGGTTTATCGAAAGAAAAGTAGGAATTTTTACTGGCTACGGTAACACAGCCATTGACACGCATAGCTGTACTCACATTTGCCTCCAGACTGTATAGTGCTGTGTTACCGTAGCCAGCGTGATAGGATCAAAATTCCTACTTTTCTTTCGATAAACCTGCTGCAATTTTCAGGGTGACATTATAAGGCTGTGAGGAACACACCTGACGTATTTTTACGGAGGTAAACCGATTTATTTCAAATTTACCGGGTTTTCCACACCACCACTCCCATAACCTTACGGGTCTAAAAATCGATAAAATCATTACAAATAGTGGGTTAGCCTGCCGCTAGCCTTCTGAATTTTTCAACGCTACACGATAAGTTCCCCAAGTTTAAGTTGAAATAAATTTTACACGTCAACTCGCATTTATTGCAAAATGACACCGGTTTAAAGTTGGAAGAGAAACACAAAATTTCAGCGAGCCTGAACCAGCACAATCTTTTAATGGCGAGATTTCGCTGACGTCCGCGCGCTCATGCGCGCGCTCTACGGTTAGACTATAAAAAGCGCGCAGTGTCTAGCCATTCATTCACAACTACATCATGGCTATGGCTGAAAACATGGATATTGATGGAGCGATTGACAACCTATTACAAGAGCTATTGATAGATAATGAACTACAACACCAACCGGTAGAGGAGAATTTCATCGATATGGTACACGATGAAGATTGGCTGGATAATATATTACAAGACCTATTCATAGATGATGAACAACAACAACACCAACCGGTACAGGGCGGCGATATTGAACACGACGAAGGAGCACAAGTGGCAGCGGATGTCACCGCACTCCAATACGAACGGTTTCAAGGAGTGCTACAAGATGTCTTCCAACAACATGAAGAACAAGCCCAAGGTCAACTCCTACCAGATGAGTTGGCAGAAGAAGACCCAGAAACAGAAAGGGGGAAAAAAGAACAAGAACAGATGGCTATTTTACAGCCGCCATTACTGGGAGAAGACCAAGAAAAACAGAAAAGAGAAGAACAAGAACAAGAGATGGCTATTTTACAGCAGCAAGAGATGGAGTACTATTCTTCCGCAATAAGAAGAAGACTGGGACCAGACACAATATGGAAACCACCACAGTATTTACGCTGTGTCGAATGCTCTAGACGCTTTGCTAAATATGCCATTTTTCCATGCGGCCATCAAGCCCTGTGTCTATCCTGTATTCACAGACATGCCCGAACAACAGAGCCTATGTCCACTGACATCCCCATAGAGTGTAAACTCATTGCCCTCGAATGCCCGGTGTGTGCCCAGAGGCGGGAAAACCTGACCCGAACGATGTAACCCCTTACATCTTCCAAAGGCCCTTTTCAGGGCCACCCCAATCTCTCGAAAGAGGAAGCTTCTAATTCAAAGCACAAAAAAACACCAACTCCTGCACATGCACACACACGTAGGTAACAATAGCTTGTAACTTAGTAAATGGAAACTTCCTACTAACAGCGCCCAGGTATTAGTATGAATGTACGGTAACCGAATAGTGCCGGAAATAGCCGAGTGTAAAATTTTTTTCGTTGTGGGACATTGGTAATGAGAGAGGTGAGGACATTGAGCACTACCGAGGTGGCCCGGAAATAGCTGAGTGTAAAAAAAAAATTTGTTTGTGAGGTGAGGGAGATTGGTAAAATCATAGAGGAGAGGAGATTTTGCATGGGTTGGCTAGGGAACACTGAAAAAGGAGGAAGGTTTAGGGGTTGGCCCTGAACACTGAAAAAAAGGGGTCTACTGTGTTTTGGAAGGCTAGGGGTTGGCCCTGAAAAGGACCGTTAAGGGCAGGGATTTTTTTGGGGGGTTGGAGATTGGTAATGATAGAATATAGAGGAGAGGAGACTCACCCATGTAGGACCTGATTTGAATTGAATGTGCCAAGTTAGAAGTAACCCGTTCGGTAGATTGGGGTGGCCCTGAAAAGGGCCGTTAAGGTCAATTTGTTTACCCTGTTTTATTCAGGGGCAGTTTGCCTGTCTACTCCAAACTGGCGGAAAAGTACCGGCCAGGCTGTAATGTGTATCGGCGAGGCTGTTGTTGTTGTTCAGCGTCGTCTGGTACGGCTGGAAGATCGTCCAGGAATGTCGCCCTTGGTATGCTCGGCAATTCGTCAATATTGACGAATTCCGGCTGGCGTTGTTGCATCTGTTGTTGTTGTTGTTGTTCTTCGTTCAGGGCCTGGCGGAGAGAAGAAATCCAGTCTTCCCCCGTGAATGTTGTCAGGGCTCTCGTCACACTGTAGTATAACGCCGCCCACGACAGCGGCGTAAAATTGGTGTTCGATCGTGTCCATCTCTGGATCTCTCCCATCCAAAATTCCTCTATATTCCTCCCCAGTCTCTCCCTCTGTCTTCTCTCTTTCCTTTTCAGCTTGGCCTGGGCCGCCAACTTCCCGCCTCCCGTGGACATCTTGGCCACTCTATTCATGATTTCTTCGATCTGTCTATGCAGTGGTGTGAGCTTGAGATAAAGGGTTTGAATGAAGCTTCTCCCCACGCGGCCTCTGGTTTTATACTGAAACTAGAGTAGATTTTCATTGGCTGTCTCAACGGGGGTGATTCTCGTTCATTGGTTCTGTTTCCGTCCTCACCATTGGTTGATATACACGTCGCTGATTGGCCCAATAACACGAGCAGCATACCTTCCTGGGTTAATTTTCAATCCTCGCTTTTTGCACAAAATTGCTATAGCCAATTCCCATGTTAAATCCATTCGTATCTCTATAACATTAGGGTTGATATACAAATTTTCAGCAGGTCTGAGCCAGCGCGCGGACGTGAGCGAAATTCGCGACGTCCGCGCGCTCTATGGTTAGGCCGAATGCATGTACAGCTATGTATTGGCGCGAGTGATGCATCCTGGGTCCCCTCAGAATCCTCTCGTTTTGCACAAAATTGCTATAGCAAATTCCCATGTTAAATCCATTCGTATCTCTATAACATTAGGGTTGAACTACGCGTCGCTGATTGGCCCAATTTAGGCGCGACTGATGCCTCCTGGGTCCCCTCAGAATCCTCTCTTTTTGCGCAAAATTGCTATAGCCAATTCCCAGGTTAAATCGATTCGTATCTCTATAACATTAGGGTTGATATACAAATTTTCAGCAGGTCTGAGCCAGCGCGCGGACGTGAGCGAAATTCGCGACGTCCGCGCGCTCTATGGTTAGGCCGAATGCATGTACAGCTATGTATTGGCGCGAGTGATGCATCCTGGGTCCCCTCAGAATCCTCTCATTTTGCACAAAATTGCTATAGCAAATTCGCAGGTTAAATCCATTCATATCTCTATAACATTACATCCCGAATGATCACGGACTTTCACGAAGGTGGGAAAAAATAACAAACTATAACGTATACGGGTACGGATAGAGAGAGGCGCACAGAACGTGTACCATTCGATATATACAGGCCTGCCTCGTCGGTGTTTTGTCATTCACCACCATGGCAGCGCACGGAGCACTTGGGGAGCTTGCCTTGTTCCAACTCACTCCCCACGTCACCCTGATCGTCTATGACCATCAACTGCAGCTCATCGAAGAACATCCCCGAGAGGTGAAGCTATGTTTAACCCTAGCAGGTTGGACTCTATTGACACGGTTGTTACAGGGAAAAGAGCCCGAAGTTGATTTCATGCACGTGGGAGTGGGTGTCTACCTACGAAGTGGTAGAGATGATTCTTTTTTTCCCCGGTTAGAAAAGCGTGGTGGTCCCTCTATCATACTCCGTCCGGCATTATGGCAGGCGCTGAAAGCTATTATCACCGACGTCTACGACTTACTGCACCCCGACGCGAACTCTGTGGCTACCCGCACTCTTACACCTGGTTGCACCCTATTGTTGTACCCCAAACGAGTGGAGCTCATCGATGACGACAGTAGGTGTTGGTGTGCGTCTGAACCAGCGCGTGTCTCTTTGTCACCGGAAGGCTGGACTACCTTGAAACGGGTGTTGTTGGGTGACCTGGACGGTGATAGCATTCACCTGTGTGACGACGTCTACATTTTCCGCGGTCCCTATTTTGCTCGACTCCTCTGTCTGAAGCAAGGTGGTTTTACTCTGGACCCTGATCTATGGACAGCCTTGGAAAAAGTAGTCCCCATTGTCGATGAAGTACTATATCTATAGGATGCACACAGGCTAGAGTGTCAGTGTCTACTCATGAAGCGAACACACAACAGCGCAAGGAAGAGGGGGACAGGCACCCGAAAGGGAATGAGAAAAGCTGGGCGGCAGGAATCCACGTGGCGTACCACTGTGAACAAGGTGTTAACAGATTTGTATTACAACCCTACCAGTCCAGCCGCTTATAGCGCTGTGGGAGCGCTCGCTCGAGCTGCACATTCCCAGTCGAACTGAAGTTCGAGGATGGTTAAAAACCCAAGACACTTATAGCTTACATCGAGCAGCCCGACGACATTTTCGCCGTAACCGAGTCATCGTAGGAGGCGTAGACGCACAATGGCAGGCCGATTTGGTCGATATGAGTCGATTTGCACCCCACAATGATGGACATCGGTACATGTTGACCTGTATCGATATTTTATCCAAGTACGCATGGGTACTGCCCATCCGGACCAAAACAGGAGAGAATCTGGTACGTGCTTTCCAGCAGATTTTCAAGACGGGACGCAAACCCCTCTATTTGCACACGGATGAAGGCACAGAATTTCTCAACCGTCACTTTCAAGCCTTTCTTAAGAAACAGAATGTGTTTTTCTTCCATACGTACAACGAGACCAAAGCCTCTGTGGTGGAACGATTAAATCGCACCTTCAAAGGACGAATGTACAAGTATTTTACCGCCAAAAACACCCGACGGTACATCGATGTGCTACCTCAACTGGTCCAAGTGTACAATCGAGCCTATCATCGCAGTATCCAGCGAGCTCCCCTCGATGTGACAGAACGCAATGAACATCAAGTGCGCCGTACGCTGTACTCGATAGACCCCAGTCCACTCACGTCACCCCGTTACAAACGCGGAGATGTGGTACGGATCAGTAAAGTCAAAGGGCAATTTGAGAAAAGTTACTTGCCCAACTGGAGTGACGAGCACTTTGTCATCGTTCGCCATAAGCCTCGACATCCACACGTCTATCAACTGGAAGATCTACAAGGAGAAACACTGCAAGGCACGTTTTACGAGGCAGAATTACAACCGGTGGTGAAAACACGGAAAGACTACTACACGGTGGAAAAGATTTTGAAAACGGAACGTCGACGTGGCATCCCCTATCATTTCGTCAAATGGCAAGGTTGGCCCAGTTCGTTTAATTCCTGGGTGTCAGCCCGTGACATGAAACGACTATAAATTCTACCTCACATCGCCTACACCCTTCAGTGTACCGTGTTGTACCATGGATAGTGCACATCTACCCTTACTGCTACGGACTCGAAAAGGACAAGTCGGTACCGTGGTGTGTGTAGTAGTGCTTCTGGGTACCTTATTTGGAGGAGTCTTCTACGATTTGGCGTACCTGATATCCTGTTTCTCCACCAGTGCTGCTCCACCGGGGGTCCCACCTCAACGTCAAGTGCAATCACCCAACACCACCACCACTACTCTCTCTCCTACGACGCTGCGGACCCGATCACCATACACCCAGCCCACTACGCGGTCTAGTCCTCTTTTCACCCGCCAGCCTCTCGTATCTACCCTCAGAAGCGGAAGGCGGACCCTATCACCACACACCCAGCCCACTACGCGGTCTAGTCCTACTACTCCACCTCTTTTCACCCGCGAGCCTCCCGTATCTACCCTCAGAAGCGAACCCTCCGCATCAGAGGCACCCAGATCACGACAACCACCCACCACCACCAACACCACGACGCTAACACCTAGAGGGGGATCCGGTGAATCACGTTTACCACGGCAACGGTACCCGCACGACTACGACCCCCGGTGGGATCCACGACAACGGTGGTGGGCCTCTGAACCTCAAATCACCAAATAACACGCTATGGATCCTCAGTGGCAGCATCCTTTCACGTGTCTCATCGCTGGACCGACCGGGTCGGGGAAAACACACTTCGTTCAACGGCTCATCCAACACGGGTCAGCCCTTATTTCACCTCCCGTGGCTCGCATCCTGTGGTGTTATGGAGCTTGGCAACCTGCGTACGAGGAACTGGCACGCCTCCCTGGACTCACCTTGGTGGGAGGATTACCCCCTGAGGATACGCCAGAAGACACGTTGGTCGTGGTAGACGATCTCATGACCGAAACGGACAGTCGAATCACGCGTCTCTTTACCAAAGGAAGCCATCATCGTCGGTTGAGCATCATCTACATCGTCCAGAATCTCTTCAGTAAGAACAAAGAGCACAGGAACATTAGTTTGAATGCTCAGTATGTGGTCTTATTCAAAAACCCCAGAGACGCATCACAAATTATGCACCTGGCGAAACAGATGTACCCTAAAAACACGGCCTTTGTGCGGGAAGCCTTTGAAGATGCCACCCAAGGGGCTCACGGGTATCTACTCATCGACTTGAAACAAGAGACACTCTCGGCACTTCGATTGCGCACCCACATTTTCCCCGGTGAGTTGCAGACGGTGTACACACCCAAATAAAAGAAGAAGACACAACCCTCTAGCATTCACTTCCTCATCATGTCTGCACGCATACGCAAGCACGCGCCGGCCCTCCGCGTATTACACAGCGCCCCACGGGAGGTGGGCCGGGCCCTGGTGCGCGGCGCGGACCCAGACTTGGTACGGTGTTTGTGTGAAGTCGCTCATAATGTGTTAAAAGGGAATGTTCCTCTCAGTCCCCTGCAGAAAGGGAAATTGCAACGGCACAAGACGGGTCTCCGAACGCTGGTGAAGAAGACGGGCAGTGTAAAGAAAAAGAAACAGGTGTTACAGCGAGGTGGATTTCTCGGCGCACTCCTCGCACCCTTAGCCGCCACCGTACTGGGACCGTTAGTAGGATCCATCTTGGGACGCTAACGTCATGGAACATACGAAAAAAATGATGCTGGTGGAACCTCGACTGTTACAGAGTTTGCAATCACCCTATCCCGTACCTGCCACGGTGCAACAACTCCAGTCTCTGGACGAAGAGATGAATAGTATACTCCAACGTCGACTACCCGATCACGAGAAAATTCAACTCTACCATCACACGTTGAACCGGTACAAGACGTTTATGGATCAATATAGGGGTAGTACACCACCACTACTACCCGCAGCACCCACACTCACACCACCAACACCAACAACCTCATCCTCTGCCTCACCTCAGCTCGAAGAGGAAGTGTTGGCCAGTGTCCCTAAGGCATTCAAGACCAAGGCTCGTTTATTGTTGGACCGGGTGAAACAGAATCCTGATATGGGTTGGACCGACCAGGGGCAGCTGCTGATTGGAAACCAAGCGGTGCCGGGGTCTCATATCACCGATCTGATCAACGATACGGTACGTTCTCGCAAACACTCTAATCCACCGGGTTGGGAAGCCTTTGCTAGAGCGTTGAAAGACACACACGTCCCTCGAGAATTGATAGGAAATCGTGAACGCTGGAACTGGATGCAAGCACCCTCTCGACTTCCCCATACCTGGGAATGGCAACCGCAGACTCCTCCCAAAACACCCTCACGGCGGGGACGTTCTTTTCTCCCCTATGCGACCGTTATGCCGACCACACCGCCGCGACGATCACGACGCCAAGGTCAGCCGCCCAAGGCGTGGGAGCCCTATTAAAGCCCGGTGCAGAAGCCAGAAAGCTCAGTCGTCATGTTTTACCTCACGTTGCCCAGTAACAGTTCACTCGATGTGTTTCCTGACAACACCTTGGCCAAGTACGTGACTCAATTACCACAACCGTTGCATTTACCTGGACGGTGGGAATGTGGACTGGTGGATATTCAATACCCTTACTCGTGGTACAAGGTACGAGACCAAGAAGTATGGTACGAAGTGACCTACGAGGGCAAAGTACACCGACTCACTCTGCCCGAAGGCCAATACGATACGCCCAAGACGTTGATAGAGGGTCTGCTCACCTTGTTGCATTACAAGTCTCTACGGAAGGTGACGAATAATTCAAGACCCCTGAAAGCCTATCCCTTCAAGAATCACGTGATCTTCGATGTCAACGCACACAACGACAAGTTCTGTATCCTGCTCAGCCCCAACGTGGGTGTGAAACTCAGTCCTAGACTACAGCAAATGTTAGGTCTGCATTACAGCGTCTACACGGGTCCCACCACCGACAACGGTGACGTTGTGATGGATATGAAAGTAGGTATGTACGGACTCTACGTCTACTCGGACGCAGTGGACAGCCATATTGTGGGCGATGTGAACACACCTCTGTTACGGGTGGTACCCATTAGAAAGAAGTATGGCGATCAAGTCACCCAGAGTTTCAACCATATACTCTACCTACCCGTACGACATACCGATATCAACACGATCACGGTGGATATAAGAGATGACACGGGACACCCGGTCGCATTCGAACGAGGGAAAGTGGTGCTGACACTTCATTTCCGACAAGCCCGTTCTCCTCACTTCGTATAATGTACGTGCCTTACCAGTGCCACACGCCCAGCTATGCCGATTACTACAAGAAACAAACGGGAGGTAGCTTGCCCATCTTTAGCGGTGCACGCATGCAACGAGGGCACGGATTGGGTAACATACTGGGCAGCATCGTCAAAACGTTCTTGCCCTTGGTGACACGGGGTGTCAAAGCGGTAGGTAAACAAGCGGTACGCAGTGGATTGCACGTGGCCGGTGATGTCTTGGGAGGCACAGCACCCCGACAAGCCTTCAAACGACGGGCTAAAGAAGCAGGCAGCGTCTTGATCGCCAAAGCCCTTAAAAGACAACCACGGGTACAGCGAAGAGTCATTCGACGACAGACACACCGACGACGCACATCCCGGAAGAAGAAGAAGAGTAGGAGAGACATCTTCGCATAATGGCATTCATTCACTCCGAGTCGTGTCCGTCTACCAACAGTGAATTGGATTTGTGGACTATTCCACCCACCCAGACCAGTGTGGCCGAAGGACGTTGGGTAGAACATCGACCCCTGGCTAGCCTGACGGGTAAGGGACCCCTGGAATTTATCATTGAAAACAAAGATACGGCCTACCTGGATTTAGCCCACACCTACTTGTACGTGAAAGCCAAAATAGTGGACAGCGCCGGAGACCCCATCGGGAACGATTCGGTGGTAGGCCCGGTGAATCTTTGGCTGCACTCCTTGTTCCAACAGGTGGATATCAGTCTGAACGATAAACTCATCAGTACGTCCACCAATACGTACCCGTACCGAGCCTACATGGAGATGCTGTTGTCGTACGGCGAAGATGCCAAAAAATCACACTTGCAAGCCGCGCTGTACTACAGGGATACACCCGGATACATGAATAGCGTGGCCGCTACCAATAATGGGTTCGGCCATCGCAGGCAGTTTACAGTCACTAGCAAGTCCGTCGACATGATGGGACGACTGCACGCCGATCTGTTCCTGCAAGACCGCTACATGATGAACGGTGTATCCATCAAGATCAAGTTGATCCGTTCCCCACCTACGTTCGCCTTGATGGCCGATGGAGATGCTCCCAATTTCAAGATCATCATTGAAGATGCAGCCCTGTTTGTCCGTACGGTGGATTTGCAACAGGGGGTGTTGCTGAGTCACATGGAAGCCTTATCGAAAAAACCAGCCCTGTACCCCATCCGACGCGTACAGACCAAGGTGTTCTCTGTGCCAGCAGGTACGATGATGGCCAATCGTGAAAATTTATTTCTAGGGGATCTCCCTAAACGTCTTACCCTGGCGTGTGTGACCAACACCGCTTTCAATGGTGGGTGGGTGGAGAATCCGTTCAACTTTCAACATTTCAACCTCAACTTTTTGGCACTGCACGTGGCCGGCCATCAAATTCCAGCCCGCCCATTACAACCGGATTTTGGTAACCAAAACTATGTGCGGAGCTACCTGAACCTGGTTACAGCCACAGGACAAAACAACCAGGACGAAGGAAATAACATCAATCGACGAGACTTTAGCCGTGGGTACACGTTGTTCGCCTTCGACCTCACGCCCACCTTGGAACACGATCATCAACTGGCCTTGCTCAAGAAAGGAAACCTACGGTTGGAACTGCGTTTCTCCGTCGCTCTAGCCCAAACCATTAACGTGATTTGCTACGCCGAGTTTGATAACGTCATCAGCGTGGATCAGCAAAGAAACGTCCTGTGTGACTACGGCAGCTAGAGTCATGGATACAGAGCAGCTGATGGGCATACTCCAGCGAGATCCTCGGGTACCCTTTCGAGGTGTGTTTCCACGCAATGTGTTTCCCACCCACTCCACCACCCCAGCAGCCTACATTCTGAATACAGACCCTGGGTCTCGACCCGGTGAACATTGGGTGGCTGTGTACGTGGATACCCTGGGCCAAGGCGAATACTTTGATTCCTACGGACTTGCACCCCTGCATCCCGATTTGGTGAAATTCATGGACGTATCTACTACAGTGTGGCGTTGGAATACTCAAAGATTACAAGGACCCTTGAGTAGTGTCTGCGGACAGTACTGTGTGTGTTATCTCACTCACCGGGGTAGAGGACATTCTATGCAAACGATCGTACACATGTTTGATGATTATTGTCAAGCCGAAGACCGTGATGTACTCGTCTATGACTGGACTGCCTCTCGTTTTAATGTGCATGCTCCATTTCTCTGGTTAACTTAATTGATTCAATGCACTGCGCAGTACTATAGTTTTTTATGTTATGACGTTGTTGTTCTGACGTTCATTGATGTTCAATAAAAAAAGATTCATGAAAAACACAAAATGATGGTTTTGATTTTTTTATTTAAGTGAACAAGAAGGGTTAGACTATGTACAATAGAATACAGGTGGTATGTACAATAGAATACAGGTGGTATGTAAAACTGTCAAGAGTAGGATTCGAACCTACGTTCTGCATTTCGCAGACCAGCACTGTTAACTGGCGCCTTAGACCACTCGGCCATCCTGACTTTACAGTTTTTAACTCGTGTATCAAAAGTGATATAGTTCGAAATTTTCACAAGTCCAGGTAAGTGGTACTGATGCCATCGGGAAGGACTTTCCGTTTCGGGTAAAAGAAAGTAAAGGCGTCTCTTTGCTGGATGTACGTCCGCATCTGGTGGTCCACCACACGAAATCCTCGGTTAGTCCCACTCGCACTGGTCTGGCTTTGCAGCACGTTCAGGTACAAGGCTTTGTCGATGTTGGGATCGCGCCGGTTCACCCTTTTGCAGCTAAACTTATTTTCGTCTCCACCGTAGCAGTAATACGTTTTCGAGGAGAGAGCAATCATAGCATCCCCACTCCACTCCAGCTTGAAGAGGCCCGGCGTACGCTTATCGTACTGGTAATGGTCACGTCGAGGTAGCCACTGGTCCCGTTCCACCTCATACTGTGCACGTAACTCGGGTTTCACCAGGGACTCCCAATCCGCATTAGAGACGGCCATGTAGGCCGAGTCCGTATCCATCTCCATGAGTTGCCAGTCTGATGGATTAAAATACACACCCATGAAATCATACAGAAACTGGAGCATCCTCAGCTTGGCCACCTGGTATACCATACATCCAATCTGGAGGGGCAGGTTGTAACGGATAGTCTTTTTAGCTAAAGTGATTTCATAGGTCTTTTGCGGGCTTGTGAGGTAGTACAAATGTTCACGTTCACGTGCTTATCCTGGTTCGTGACCGTTTTGCCATAATAGCCATTGCCAGTCAATTTCCACGATTCACCGATGATGGCCTTACTCGGGTCTTGATCACCTTGACGACGGGCAGACGTCACGATGTCGGCATTCTCCGCAAAACAGGCGTTGGGTACGTACTGTATCACTTGGTATACGCGTGTGACTTCCAGATCGTGGCTCATGTACCACTGCAGCAGAGGAGTGCCCAGCAAGATTTCCTCTGCCCACATACTGCCAATCAACATCCGTCGAGGTCGAGGCAAACACTCGTGTTGCTCAGCATAGACCCCCATGGTGTCTCCAATATCATCCCGACCCACCAGCGTGTTCTTAAAGATGGGAGGGCACTGGGCGAAGAGGGGCTTGAGAGTGTCGGGAACATGCAGATCACATTCGACAAAGCCGTAGAGGTCCCCAGAACGAATGGCGTCGAACATCTGTGCCAGACTTGCGCTCTTTTAGGAAACGCCGTAAATGTGGCAGGGCCTGGCACATGGTGTGAAATTCACACTCCCACATTTCGATAAGATGGTATCCTCTCTCTTTCACGTAATCGCCGTTCTCCTGCACTTCTTCCCGTAATTCTTCCGGTGTTTTTCCACGTCGTTCGTTGAAGCGTCCAGCGCTGAAATGGCATTCGTGGCCGTGCCAATAGCAACCGTAAAATTGGAATACGGTCGGTGTTCTACCCACCGGGCCAAACCCATCGACAGGGAGTCGACGATCTCCTATGCGCTTCTCTGTGGCGTTGGTCTGATGGCGTATATAAATTCTCCGTCGATAGGCTTCCCAATCCAACCACTGGTCAGCCAGATGCTTGTAGGGAGTGCGTTACGGTGTGAAATGCTGGCCTTCCGCCAACCAACGTGTATAATGTCCACTGGGCATAGGTTGGGCCAGAGACCACAGGTACAAGGCATTGGCATCGAAACCGATGATCTTAGCACAGGGTTTTCCACCGGGGAGAGTAGTGACGTCCTTCTCGTGATAACGGTGAAAAATAAGACTAGGTCCGCCGACGATGTTCTGCTTTAGACAATCATGCATGTCCGCATCTTTTTGCTGTATCAGCGAGAAGTACGTGGGACACTCTTGAAAAAGATGGCGAAGCGCCAGACCCGGTAACCTCAAGCACTCCTTGAAGATGTCGACGTGCATCTCACGACGAAAGAGTTGAACCATTTTCTCGGCCGCTTCCAGGAAAGGAACCACATCTAAGTTATTATACCATATCAGGAAATCTCGCAAGGTCTGCATGTGTTGATCGTTCCATACCTGCTGTAGTTCCCGGTACGTGTCTTCCGGACATTCCACTTGCTTCAAATCGTCAAAGAACGCATCCCGGGGTGGCAACTGTGTTTCCTCCAAACGGTCGAGCGTCGATATATACGTGTAAGGGAACCTTCCTTTGGTTTGTGCACAGTCATACGCCTTCACCCACTGATCATAGCTATAATTGGGAGCTAAGTAGTTCCGTACATCCAGGAAATGGAGTGATGTGGTAGTGAGGGCCATATGATTATTGATCTTCCTGATGACGGTCTTGATGGTATTAGCCTGGGCCAAGTAGGGGTAGAGAAATTCCTTCACCATGTTCAAGTCATATCGCCCCGAGTTGAAACCCAGCACCGGTAACTGGCCTAGGTATTGTAGGAAGCGCACTTTCAATTTCTCCGCATACGGTTTAGGTAAAGGGACATCCTGCGACTGCATGGGTTCAGGCTCCGACTCCGACTCCGACTCCGACTCGGACTCTTCATCGTCACTAAACGATACACCCGGTATAGGAATCCGATCGTCCAGTTGGTCCAGTACGTCCTGGAACTTGGACACCAACAATTCCGTACTGACCGCACTGACTTCCTCTAAATACTCCATCATGCGGGTGATCAACTCATGGGAATCCCCGGTGGACACGAAACAGACCGGTGCAGCGTCATAGCCAGGTACGTTGCTGGAAATGCTCACACTGAGGGGAATATGGCGCTGCGTCCACTGCGTTTTCGCTGAAAACATGTCCATGGGCTCCAACAGAGCCTCAAAATCGTAACACGCCCGGTAGGGAAAATAACGGTCCTCCTCCGGTATGATAAGACCCTCATCGGCCAGTTCCTCGAAAATAGTAGGCGTATTATGATACACACCACCAGGAAATGTTCGCTTCACACTGTTGTCACAAATCTTCTCGTGTCGATGTAGGTGCACAGACTGTTTGAACACCCGATGGCATTGGGCACAACTGTAAGACTGGGCGTACAGGCTCATATTGTAGATCAGCGAAAAATGACTCACCCCTTTGTCGTCGAAGACATTGACTTTCATGGTAGAAGCATACCATTCTGTTGAGCGATGAACCAATTCAGCCACAAATGTATCTTCCTCGCATCGTAATCGGTATACAAAGATATTGATGTTGAACAGAGTTTCCACGACATTCAAATTCTTGAAAGGGACTCCACGGAAGTGCCGCTCATCCAAGTGTTGCTCCTCTAAATACTGTTCCCAATAGCCATTGGCCACTCTGTCACAAGCCCGGGGATCACACTCGTCCAGATGCACGGCCAAACACCGAAACAGACATTTCCGGTCTTTGTAGGGTCCTTTTTTGCCTCCCGTTAATGCATACAGTCCGGGTCGATGAAGCAGCCAAGGTGGTAGTAGTACAGGAGCACCGATAGGATGATCTCTCATTTTCGTGACGAAAAATGTGACGTTGGTCACCATTTCCACAAGCCATTTGGTATTGGGGCGTTGCAACCGGGCCCATTCCAATGGGTCCAACGTAGTCAGTTGGTCGATGAGTGGCTCCAGAGAAATCGCATCCGTCACCGTGAACGGCTGGTCAAACACAGAGGTATTATTGCTGGGATAATAATACCGCACCTGGTCCGTCTCCTTGTGCCGTAAAATGTACCCGAATGTCATATTCAACTTGAACGCTGTGACCTGGTCTGTGAAAAAGGTCTCGGCATAGGTAGACAGATACGTGAGGTCCTGCAGTCGAAAGTTATACAAATCCAATAGACGACGGTCACGGTGAAAACAATGGCGTATGGTAGCCCAGTGACGTCGATAAATGTCACTCACACGCTCGTCTTGGGGTAAGACTTCAACCGGAGGTGCTGCTGGGTCCCATGGAAAATCTTCTCCACGTCTCATGCTTCTCTCCTCCTCTCGTCAGAACAAGCTGGTAGGCAGGCAGGCAGACAGGCAGGCAGGCTGGTGAGGCAAGCAGGCTGGTCAGGCAAGCAGGCAGGCAAGCAGGCAGGCTGGTCAGGCAGGCAGGCTGGTCAGGCAGGCAGGCTGGTCAGGCAGGCAGGTAGGTCAGATAGCTCCGTTGGGTAGTGCAATGAATACACCAAACCACTAAAAATCACCCCTTTTATACGTTTTTCTACAACAATGGCGGTCTATCCGCCATTTTCCAACATGGCGGATTAGCCGCCATTAGCCGCCATTTTCCAACAAGGCGGATTAGCCGCCATTAGCCGCCATTTTCCAACATTGCGGATTAGCCGCCATTAGCCGCCATTTTCCAACATGGCGGATTAGCCGCCATTAGCCGCCATTTTCCAACATGGCAGATTAGCCGCCATTAGTCGCCATTTTCCAACATGGCGGATTAGCCGCCATTAGCCGCCCGCCATTGTGGGGAAAAACGCCAGTACATGACAAACACAGACAAGTCTGCACATGTCCAAAGGTCACGCCTCATTCACCCAAACCGGAAGTGACGTCATTTTTACATCCGGGTGAAAGTAGCGTCGATTTCACCTAACCCTACTACTGTCTTATTCTTCAGAAGTTGATTCTGGGGGAAAACCTACTGTCCATTTTCCTACTTATTGTGGTAATAATTCACTTAACTTAATGTCTGTTATTCATCTTTGTTAATGGGAAGATTTCACACTCTGTCATAGTTAACACTTGTACATGGAGGTACTTGCATACAATACTGGTGATGCCCCGTATCACCAATAATGGTAGGCCAATGTCCATACACTGCAGAACCAATAATGGTAGGCCGATTTGTACATATAACCCAGAACCGAAAGTGTTGGGTCATTTCGTACACATAATGCAGGACCAATAATGGTGGAGCAAGGTGTACACACAATGCAGGACCAATAATGGTGGAGCAAGGTGTACACAATGCAGGACCAATAATGGTTGAGCAAGATGTACATACAATGCAGGATGACATAAGCTTGAGCAAGTTGTACATAGCAAGGCGTGCCAATACTGGCAGAGCTATATAGACGATCTTCTCGCTGTGGATAATCGCTATATAAATGACGCAGTGAAGGATATATATCCACCTTCACTGGATTTGAAGGAAAGTACAGATAGCCCTACAGGCACATCTTATTTAGATCTCTATCTCTATAAAAATGAAGCGGGCATTCTCTCTCGTCGACTTTATGACAAAAGAGATGATTACAATTTCGACATCGTAAACTATCCCTTTCTGATAGTAATATTCCAGTGGGACCTGCATATGGCGTATACATATCTCGCTTAGTAGCATTTGCTAGATCCTGTGTTAAATGTGATGATTTTAATCAACGTCACAAAACATTGTTGCAGAAACTTATAAAACAGGGCTATTCCACCAAGCGCCTCCACTCAAAGTTTCTCAAATTTAGCGTGCAAGATCTATGGCGCTACGTTTCGTAACTTGTGTCTAATTCCGCTTAACCCGGGGCTAGGGGCCGTATGAACCCATGTACTTCAAGATCCTCATGGTACTCATATGAACAGCCACAATCAAAGCGTGACTGAGATACATCATTCTTTAGATGACGACTGTACAACGAATATTATGGATTAAGAATACTGATCAGCGATACGGTTTTGATATTTTTGAAACATCATGATGTCTTGCCGGCATCATTGAAAACTGTTGACCGCTTCTCTCTTGCAGGAAACAAGCCTATGTTTATGTATACAATGATTGTCTTTTTGAATTTGGTGCTAATACTGTTATATGGAATATGGAATAGGTCTTTGGATTATGGACGCGGATATTCTCTAATGGACGACGGCTGGATTATGAATGACGGACTAGACGCTTGTAATTGGTATATATAATGGCAAGCCAATACTGGTGAACTCCTGCCAAAAAAGTATGTTCTGCTGATTTGGTGATTCCAAAATAACTTCATATTAATTTGCTTTACAATATTTTTACTTCTATATTGCTATCCATCAAGTTAAAGGTACATTGTTAATATTACCTTCCATTTTCAGACATAATGCCCTATATTCTCCTCCATCTTTGTTACATGGTGAATGTCGGTTTGCGTCTACATAATATATGTGCAATGTTCGTCTCCATCTTTATAATAGACGGCAAATATTCTTGTTGATAATATATAGCGTATATTAACGCCCATCTTGATAGCAGATGGCACACATCATCTTCCATCTTTATAATAGATGGTAAATATTCCTCTTCTTCTTGATAATATATAGGCTATATTATCGTCCACCTTGATAGCAGATGGCATATATCATCTTCCATCTTTATAATAGATCATAAATATTCCTCTTCTTCTTGATAATATATAGGCTATATTATCGTCCATCTTGATAGCAGATGGCATATATCATCTTCCATCTTTATAATAGATGGTAAATAGTTTTCTTCTTCTTGATAATATATAGCCTATATTATCGTCCATCTGTATAATAGATGGTAAATATTCTTGTTGTTGATAATATGTAGCCTATATTATCGTCCATCTTTATAATAGATGGCATATATCATCTTCCATCTTTATAATAGATGGTAAATATTCTTCTTCTTCTTGATAATATATAGACTATATTATCGCCCATCTTTACAATAGATGGCAAATATCATCTTCCATCTTTATAATAGATGGTCAATATTCTTCTTCTTCTTGATAATATATAGCGTATATTATCGTCCATCTTGATAGCAGATGGCATATATCATCTTCCATCTTTATAATAGATGGTAAATATTCTTCTTCTTCTTGATAATATATAGGCTATATTATCGTCCATCTTGATAGCAGATGGCATATATCATCTTCCATCTTTATAATAGATGGTAAATATTCTTCTTCTTCTTGATAATATATAGGCTATATTATCGTCCATCTTGATAGCAGATGGCATATATCATCTTCCATCTTTATAATAGATGGTAAATATTCTTCTTCTTCTTGATAATATATAGGCTATATTATCGTCCATCTATACAATAGATGGCATATATCATCTTCCATCTTTATAATAGATGGTAAATATTCTTCTTCTTCTTGATAATATATAGCGTATATTATCGTCCATCCTGATAGCAGATTGTATAATAGATGGCATATATCATCTTCCATCTTTATAATAGATGGTAAATATTCTTCTTCTTCTTGATAATATATAGCTTATATTATCGTCCATCTGTATAATAGATGGTAAATATTCTTGTTGTTGATAATATATAGCCTATATTATCGTCCATCTTTGTAATAGATGCCATATATCATCTTCCATCTTTATAATAGATGGTAAATATTCTTCTTCTTGTTGATAATATATAGCTTATATTGTCGTCCATCTTTATAATAGATGGTAAATATTGTTCTTCTTGTTGATAATATATAGCCTATATTATCGTCCATCTTGATAGCAGATGGCATATATCATCTTCCATCTTTATAATAGATGGTAAATATTCTTCTTCTTCTTGATAATATATTGGCTATATTATCGTCCATCTTTATAATAGATGACATATATCATCTTCCATCTTTATAATAGATGGTCAATATTCTTCTTCTTCTTGATAATATACAGTATATATTATCGTCCATCTTGATAGCAGATGGCATATATCATCTTCCAACTTTATAATAGATGGTAAATATTCTTCTTCTTCTTGATAATATACAGGCTATAATATCGTCCATCTTGATAGCAGATGGCATCTATCATCTTCCATCTTTATAATAGATGGTAAATATTGTTCATCTTGATAATATATAGGCTATATTATCGTCCATCTTGATAGCAGATGGCATATATCATCTTCCATCTTTATAATAGATGGTAAATATTCTTCTTCTTCTCGATAATATATATCCTATATTATCGTCCATCTGTATAATAGATGGCATATATCATCTTCCATCTTTATAATAGATGGTAAATATTCTTCTTCTTGTTGATAATATGTAGGCTATATTATCGTCCATCTTGATAGCAGATGGCATATATCATCTTCCATCTTTATAATAGATGGTAAATATTCTTCTTCTTCTTGATAATATATAGGCTATATTATCGCCCATCGTTACAATAGATGGCATATATCATCTTCCATCTTTATAATAGATGGTCAATATTCTTCTTCTTCTTGATAATATATAGCGTATATTATCGTCCATCTTGATAGCAGATGGCATATATTATCTTCCATCTTTATAATAGATGGTAAATAGTCTTCTTCTTCTTGATAATATATAGGCTATATTATCGTCCATCTTGATAGCAGATGGCATATATCATCTTCCATCTTTATAATAGATGGTAACAATTCTTCTTCTTCTTGATAATATATAGGCTATATTATCGTCCATCTTGATAGCAGATGGCATATATCATCTTCCATCTTTATAATAGATGGTAAATATTCTTTTTTTTCTTGATAATATATAGGCTATATTACCGTCCATCTTGATAGCAGATGGCATATATCATCTTCCATCTTTATAATAGATGGCAAATATTCTTCTTCTTCTTGATAATATATAGGCTATATTATCGTCCATCTTTACAATAGATGGCATATATCATCTTCCATCTTTATAATAGATGGTAAATATTCTTCTTCTTGTTGATAATATGTAGCCTATATTATCGTCCATCTTGATAGCAGATGGCATATATCATCTTCCATCTTTATAATAGATGGTAAATATTCTTCCTCTTCTTGATAATATATAGGCTATATTATCGTCCATCTTGATAGCAGATGGCATATATCATCTTCCATCTTTATAATAGATGGTAAATATTCTTCTTCTTCTTGATAATATATAGGCTATATTATCGTCCATCTTGATAGCGGATGGCATATATCATCTTCCAGCTTTATAATAGATGGTAAATATTCTTCTTCTTGATAATATATAGCCTATATTATCGTCCCTCTGTATAATAGATGGCATATATCATCTTCCATCTTTATAATAGATGGTAAATATTCTTCTTCTTCTTGATAATATATAGCCTATATTATCGTCCATCTGTATAATAGATGGCATATTTCATCTTCCATCTTTATAATAGATGGTAAATATTCTTCTTCGTGATAATATATAGCCTATATTATCGTCCATCTTTATAATAGATGGCATATATCATCTTCCATCTTTATAATAGATGGTCAATATTCTTCTTCTTCTTGATAATATATAGCGTATATTATCGTCCATCTTGATAGCAGATGGCATATATCATCTTCCATCTTTATAATAGATGGTAAATATTCTTCTTCTTCTTGATAATATATAGGCTATATTATCGTCCATCTTGATAGCAGATGGCATATATCATCTTCCATCTTTATAATAGATGGTAAATATTCTTCTTCTTGATAATATATAGGCTATATTATCGTCCATCTATACAATAGATGGCATATATCATCTTCCATCTTTATAATAGATGGTAAATATTCTTCTTCTTGTTGATAATATGTAGCCTATATTACCGTCCATCTTGATAGCAGATGGCATATATCATCTTCCATCTTTATAATAGATGGTAAATATTCTTCTTCTTCTTGATAATATATAGGCTATATTATCGCCCATCTTTACAATAGATGGGATATATCATCTTCCGTCTTTATAATAGATGGTCAATATTCTTCTTCTTCTTGATAATATATAGCGTATATTATCGTCCATCTTGATAGCAGATTTTATAATAGATGGCATATATCATCTTCGATCTTTATAATAGATGGTAAATATTCTTCTTCTTGTTGATAATATATAGGCTATATTATCGTCCATCTTGATAGCAGATGGCATATATCATCTTCCATCTTTATAATAGATGGTAAATATTCTTCTTCTTCTTGATAATATATAGGCTATATTATCGTCCATCTTGATAGCAGATGGCATATATCATCTTCCATCTTTATAATAGATGGTAAATATTCTTCTTCTTCTTGATAATATAAAGGCTATATTATCGCCCATCTTTACAATAGATGGCATATATCATCTTCCATCTTTATAATAGATGGTCAATATTCTTCTTCTTCTTGATAATATATAGGCTATATTATCGTCCATCTTGATAGCAGATGGCATATATCATCTTCCATCTTTAAAATAGATGGTTAGATGGTAAATATTCTTCTTCTTCTTGATAATATAAAGGCTATATTATCGCCCATCTTTACAATAGATGGCATATATCATCTTCCATCTTTATAATAGATGGTCAATATTCTTCTTCTTCTTGATAATATATAGGCTATATTATCGTCTATCTTGATAGCAGATGGCATATATCATCTTCCATCTTTATAATAGATGGTAAATATTCTTCTTCTTCTTGATAATATATAGGCTATATTATCGTCCATCTTGATACCAGATGGCATATATCATCTTCCATCTTTATAATAGATGGTAAATATTCTTCTTCTTGTTGATAATATATAAGCTATATTATCGTCCATCTTGATAGCAGATGGCATATATCATCTTCCATCTTTATAATAGATGGTAAATATTCTTCTTCTTCTTGATAATATATAGGCTATCTTGATAGCAGATAGCATATATCATCTTCCATCTTTATAATAGATGGTAAATATTCTTCTTCTTCTTGATAATATATAGCCTATATTATCGTCCATCTGTATAATAGATGGTAAATATTCTTCTTGTTGATAATATATAGCCTAAATTATCGTCCGTCTTTATAATAGATGGCATATATCATCTTCCATCTTTATAATAGATAGTAAATATTCTCTTCTTCTTGATAATATATAGCCTATATTATCGTTCATCTGTATAATAGATGGTAAATATTCTTCTTGTTGATAATATATAGCCTATATTATCGTCCATCTTTATAATAGATGCCATATATCATCTTCCATCTTTATAATAGATGGTAAATATTCTTCTTCTTGCTGATAATATATAACCTATATTATCGTCCATCTGTATAATAGATGGTAAATATTTTTCTTGTTGATGATATATAGCCTATATTATCGTCCATCTTTATAATAGATGGCATATATCATCTTCCATCTTTATGATAGATGGTAAATATTCTTCTTCTTGTTGATAATATATAGGCTATATTATCGTCCATCTTGATAGCAGATGCCATATATCATCTTCCATCTTTATGATAGATGGTAAATATTCTTCTTCTTCTTGATAATATATAGGCTATATTATCGCCCATCTTTACAGTAGATAGCATATATCATCTTCCAGCTGTATAATAGATGGTAAATATTCTTCTTGTTGATGATATATATCCTATATTATCGTCCATCTTTATAATAGATGGCATATATCATCTTCCATCTTTATAATAGATGGTCAATATTTTTCTTCTTCTTGATAATATATAGTATATATTTTCGTCCATCTTGATAGCAGATGGCATATATCATCTTCCATCTTTATAATAGATGGTAAATATTCTTCTTCTTGTTGATAATATATAGGCTATCTTGATAGCAGATAGCATATATCATCTTCCATCTTTATAATAGATGGTCAATATTCTTCTTCTTCTTGATAATATATAGCCTATATTATCGTCCATCTGTATAATAGATGGTAAATATTCTTCTTGTTGATAATATATAGCCAATATTATCGTCCATGTTTATAATAGATGGCATATATCATCTTCCATCTTTATAATAGATGGTAAATATTCTCTTCTTCTTGATAATATATAGCCTATATTATCGTCCATCTGTATAATAGATGGTAAATATTCTTCTTGTTGATAATATATAGCCTATATTATCGTCCATCTTTATAATAGATGGTATATATCATCTTCCATCTTTATAATAGATGGTAAATATTCTTCTTCTTGTTGATAATATATAACCTATATTATCGTCCATCTGTATAATAGATGGTAAATATTCTTCTTGTTGATGATATATAGCCTATATTATCGTCCATCTTTATAATAGATGGCATATATCATCTTCCATCTTTATGGTAGATGGTAAATATTCTTCTTCTTGTTGATAATATATAGGCTATGTTATCGTCCATCTTGAAAGCAGATGGCATATATCATCTTCCATCTTTATAATAGATTGTAAATATTCTTCTTCTTCTTGATAATATATAGGCTATATTATCGCCCATCTTTACAATAGATGGCATATATCATCTTCCAGCTGTATAATAGATGGTAAATATTCTTCTTGTTGATGATATATATCCTATACTATCGTCCATCTTTATAATAGATGGCATACATCATCTTCCATCTTTATAATAGATGGTCAATATTCTTCTTCTTCTTGATAATATATAGTATATATTATCGTCCATCTTGATAGCAGATGGCATATATCATCTTCCATCTTTATAATAGATGGTAAATATTCTTCTTCTTGTTGATAATATATAGCCTATATTATCGTCCATCTTTATAATAGATGGTATATATTCTTCTTCTTGTTGATAATATATAATCTATATTATCGTCCATCTGTATAATAGATGGTAAATATTCTTCTTGTTGATAATATATAGCCTATATTATCGTCCATCTGTATAATAGATGGTAAATATTCTTCTTGTTGATAATATATAGCCTATATTATCGTCCATCTTTATAATAGATGGCATATATCATCTTCCATCTTTATAATAGATGGTAAATATTCTTCTTCTTCTTGATAATATATAGCCTATATTGTCGTCCATCTTTATAATAGATGGCAAATATTGTTCTTCTTGTTGATAATATATAGCCTATATTATCGTCCATCTTAATAGCAGATGGCATATATCATCTTCCATCTTTATAATAGATGGTAAATATTCTTCTTCTTCTTGATAATATATTGGCTATATTATCGTCCATCTTTATAATAGATGGCATATATCATCTTCCATCTTTATAATAGATGGTCAATATTCTCCTTCTTCTTGATAATATATAGTATATATTATAGTCCATCTTGATAGCAGATGGCATATATCATCTTCTATCTTTATAATAGATGGTAAATATTCTTCTTCTTCTTGATAATATATAGGCTATATTATCGTCCATCTTGATAGCAGATGGCATATATCATCTTCCATCTTTATAATAGATGGTAAATATTCTTCTTCTTGTTTATAATATATAAGCTATATTATCGTCCATCTTGATAGCAGATGGCATATATCATTTCCATCTTTATAATAGATGATAAATATTCTTCTTCTTCTTGATAATATATAGGCTATCTTGATAGCAGATAGCATATATCATCTTCCATCTTTATAATAGATGGTCAATATTCTTCTTCTTCTTGATAATATATAGCCTATATTATCGTCCATCTGTATAATAGACGCTAAATATTCTTCTTGTTGATAATATATAGCCTAAATTATCGTCCATCTTTATAATAGATGGCATATATCATCTTCCATCCTTATAATAGATGGTAAATATTCTCTTCTTCTTGATAATATATAGCCTATATTATCGTCCATCTGTATAATAGATGGTAAATATTCTTCTTGTTGATAATATATAGCCTATATTACCGTCCATCTTTATAATAGATGGCATATATCAAGTTCCATCTTTATAATAGATGGTAAATATTCTTCTTCTTGTTGATAATATATAACCTATATTATCGTCCATCTGTATAATAGATGGTAAATATTTTTCTTGTTGATGATATATAGCCTATATTATCGTCCATCTTTATAATAGATGGCATATATCATCTTCCATCTTTATGATAGATGGTAAATATTCCTCTTCTTGTTGATAATATATAGGCTATATTATCGTCCATCTTTATAATAGATGGCATATATCATCTTCCATCTTTATAATAGATGGTCAATATTCTCCTTCTTCTTGATAATATATAGTATATATTATCGTCCATCTTGATAGCAGATGGCATATATCATATTCCATCTTTATAATAGATGGTAAATATTCTTCTTCTTCTTGATAATATATAGGCTATATTATCGTCCATCTTGATAGCAGATGGCATATATCATCTTCCATCTTTATAATAGATGGTAAATATTCTTCTTCTTGTTGATAATATATAAGCTATATTATCGTCCATCTTGATAGCAGATGGCATATATCATCTTCCATCTTTACAATAGATGATAAATATTCTTCTTCTTCTTGATAATATATAGGCTATCTTGATAGCAGATAGCATATATCATCTTCCATCTTTATAATAGATGGTCAATATTCTTCTTCTTCTTGATAATATATAGCCTATATTATCGTCCATCTGTATAATAGATGGTAAATATTCTTCTTGTTGATAATATATAGCCAATATTATCGTCCATGTTTATAATAGATGGCATATATCATCTTCCATCTTTATAATAGATAGTAAATATTCTCTTCTTCTTGATAATATATAGCCTATATTATCGTTCATCTGTATAATAGATGGTAAATATTCTTCTTGTTGATAATATATAGCCTATATTATCGTCCATCTTTATAATAGATGCCATATATCATCTTCCATCTTTATAATAGATGGTAAATATTCTTCTTCTTGTTGATAATATATAGGCTATATTATCGTCCATCTTGATAGCAGATGGCATATATCATCTTCCATCTTTATAATAGATGGTAAATATTCTTCTTCTTCTTGATAATATATAGGCTATATTATCGTCCATCTTGATAGCAGATGGCATATATCATCTTCCATCTTTATAATAGATGGTAAATATTCTTCTTCTTCTTGATAATATAAAGGCTATATTATCGCCCATCTTTACAATAGATGGCATATATCATCTTCCATCTTTATAATAGATGGTCAATATTCTTCTTCTTCTTGATAATATATAGGCTATATTATCGTCCATCTTGATAGCAGATGGCATATATCATCTTCCATCTTTAAAATAGATGGTTAGATGGTAAATATTCTTCTTCTTCTTGATAATATAAAGGCTATATTATCGCCCATCTTTACAATAGATGGCATATATCATCTTCCATCTTTATAATAGATGGTCAATATTCTTCTTCTTCTTGATAATATATAGGCTATATTATCGTCTATCTTGATAGCAGATGGCATATATCATCTTCCATCTTTATAATAGATGGTAAATATTCTTCTTCTTCTTGATAATATATAGGCTATATTATCGTCCATCTTGATACCAGATGGCATATATCATCTTCCATCTTTATAATAGATGGTAAATATTCTTCTTCTTGTTGATAATATATAAGCTATATTATCGTCCATCTTGATAGCAGATGGCATATATCATCTTCCATCTTTATAATAGATGGTAAATATTCTTCTTCTTCTTGATAATATATAGGCTATCTTGATAGCAGATAGCATATATCATCTTCCATCTTTATAATAGATGGTAAATATTCTTCTTCTTCTTGATAATATATAGCCTATATTATCGTCCATCTGTATAATAGATGGTAAATATTCTTCTTGTTGATAATATATAGCCAATATTATCGTCCATGTTTATAATAGATGGCATATATCATCTTCCATCTTTATAATAGATGGTAAATATTCTCTTCTTCTTGATAATATATAGCCTATATTATCGTCCATCTGTATAATAGATGGTAAATATTCTTCTTGTTGATAATATATAGCCTATATTATCGTCCATCTTTATAATAGATGGTATATATCATCTTCCATCTTTATAATAGATGGTAAATATTCTTCTTCTTGTTGATAATATATAACCTATATTATCGTCCATCTGTATAATAGATGGTAAATATTTTTCTTGTTGATGATATATAGCCTATATTATCGTCCATCTTTATAATAGATGGCATATATCATCTTCCATCTTTATGATAGATGGTAAATATTCTTCTTCTTGTTGATAATATATAGGCTATGTTATCGTCCATCTTGAAAGCAGATGGCATATATCATCTTCCATCTTTATAATAGATTGTAAATATTCTTCTTCTTCTTGATAATATATAGGCTATATTATCGCCCATCTTTACAATAGATGGCATATATCATCTTCCAGCTGTATAATAGATGGTAAATATTCTTCTTGTTGATGATATATATCCTATACTATCGTCCATCTTTATAATAGATGGCATACATCATATTCCATCTTTATAATAGATGGTCAATATTCTTCTTCTTCTTGATAATATATAGTATATATTATCGTCCATCTTGATAGCAGATGGCATATATCATCTTCCATCTTTATAATAGATGGTAAATATTCTTCTTCTTGTTGATAATATATAGCCTATATTATCGTCCATCTTTATAATAGATGGTATATATTCTTCTTCTTGTTGATAATATATAATCTATATTATCGTCCATCTGTATAATAGATGGTAAATATTCTTCTTGTTGATAATATATAGCCTATATTATCGTCCATCTGTATAATAGATGGTAAATATTCTTCTTGTTGATAATATATAGCCTATATTATCGTCCATCTTTATAATAGATGGCATATATCATCTTCCATCTTTATAATAGATGGTAAATATTCTTCTTCTTCTTGATAATATATAGCCTATATTGTCGTCCATCTTTATAATAGATGGCAAATATTGTTCTTCTTGTTGATAATATATAGCCTATATTATCGTCCATCTTAATAGCAGATGGCATATATCATCTTCCATCTTTATAATAGATGATAAATATTCTTCTTCTTCTTGATAATATATTGGCTATATTATCGTCCATCTTTATAATAGATGGCATATATCATCTTCCATCTTTATAATAGATGGTCAATATTCTCCTTCTTCTTGATAATATATAGTATATATTATCGTCCATCTTGATAGCAGATGGCATATATCATCTTCCATCTTTATAATAGATGGTAAATATTCTTCTTCTTCTTGATAATATATAGGCTATATTATCGTCCATCTTGATAGCAGATGGCATATATCATCTTCCATCTTTATAATAGATGGTAAATATTCTTCTTCTTGTTGATAATATATAAGCTATATTATCGTCCATCTTGATAGCAGATGGCATATATCATCTTCCATCTTTATAATAGATGATAAATATTCTTCTTCTTCTTGATAATATATAGGCTATCTTGATAGCAGATAGCATATATCATCTTCCATCTTTATAATAGATGGTCAATATTCTTCTTCTTCTTGATAATATATAGCCTATATTATCGTCCATCTGTATAATAGATGGTAAATATTCTTCTTGTTGATAATATATAGCCAATATTATCGTCCATGTTTATAATAGATGGCATATATCATCTTCCATCTTTATAATAGATGGTAAATATTCTCTTCTTCTTGATAATATATAGCCTATATTATCGTCCATCTGTATAATAGATGGTAAATATTCTTCTTGTTGATAATATATAGCCTATATTATCGTCCATTTTTATAATAGATGGTATATATCATCTTCCATCTTTATAATAGATGGTAAATATTCTTCTTCTTGTTGATAATATATAACCTATATTATCGTCCATCTGTATAACAGATGGTAAATATTTTTCTTGTTGATGATATATAGCCTATATTATCGTCCATCTTTATAATAGATGGCATATATCATCTTCCATCTTTATGATAGATGGTAAATATTCTTCTTCTTGTTGATAATATATAGGCTATGTTATCGTCCATCTTGAAAGCAGATGGCATATATCATCTTCCATCTTTATAATAGATTGTAAATATTCTTCTTCTTCTTGATAATATATTGGCTATATTATCGCCCATCTTTACAATAGATGGCATATATCATCTTCCAGCTGTATAATAGATGGTAAATATTCTTCTTGTTGATGATATATATCCTATACTATCGTCCATCTTTATAATAGATGGCATATATCATCTTCCATCTTTATAATAGATGGTCAATATTCTTCTTCTTCTTCTTGATAATATATAGCATATATTATCGTTCATCTTGATAGCAGATGGCATATATCATCTTCCATCTTTATAATAGATGGTAAATATTCTTCTTCTTGTTGATAATATATAGCCTATATTATCGTCCATCTTTATAATAGATGGTAAATATTCTTCTTCTTGTTGATAATATATAGCCTATATTATCGTCCATCTGTATAATAGATGGTAAATATTCTTCTTGTTGATAATATATAGCCAATATTATCGTCCATGTTTATAATAGATGGCATATATCATCTTCCATCTTTATAATAGATGGCAAATATTCTCTTCTTCTTGATAATATATAGCCTATATTATCGTCCATCTGTATAATAGATGGTAAATATTCTTCTTGTTGATAATATATAGCCTATATTATCGTCCATCTTTATAATAGATGGTATATATCATCTTCCATCTTTATAATAGATGGTAAATATTCTTCTTCTTGTTGATAATATATAACCTATATTATCGTCCATCTGTATAATAGATGGTAAATATTTTTCTTGTTGATGATATATAGCCTATATTATCGTCCATTTGTATAATAGATGGTAAATATTCTTCTTGTTGATAATATATAGCCTATATTATCGTCCATCTTTATAATAGATGGTATATATCATCTTCCATCTTTATGATAGATGGTAAATATTCTTCTTCTTGTTGATAATATATAGGCTATGTTATCGTCCATCTTGATAGCAGATGCCATATATCATCTTCCATCTTTATAATAGATGGTAAATATTCTTCTTCTTCTTGATAATATATAGGCTATATTATCGCCCATCTTTACAATAGATGGCATATATCATCTTCCAGCTGTATAATAGATGGTAAATATTCTTCTTGTTGATGATATATATCCTATACTATCGTCCATCTTTATAATAGATGGCATATATCATCTTCCATCTTTATAATAGATGGTCAATATTCTTGTTCATCTTCTTGATAATATATAGCATATATTATCGTTCATCTTGATAGCAGATGGCATATATCATCTTCCATCTTTATAATAGATGGTAAATATTCTTCTTCTTGTTGATAATATATAGCCTATATTATCGTCCATCTTTATAATAGATGGTAAATATTCTTCTTCTTGTTGATAATATATAACCTATATTATCGTCCATCTGTATAATAGATGGTAAATATTCTTCTTGTTGATAATATATAGCCTATATTATCGTCCATATTTATAATAGATGGTAAATATTCTTCTTGTTGATGATATATAGCCTATATTATCGTCCATCTGTATAATAGATGGTAAATATTCTTCTTGTTGATGATATATAGCCTATATTATCGTCCATCTGTATAATAGATGGTAAATATTCTTCTTGTTGATAATATATAGCCTATATTATCGTCCATCTTTATAATAGATGGCATATATCATCTTCCATCTTTATAATAGATGGCAAATATTCTTCTTCTTCTTGATAATATATAGCCTATATTGTCGTCCATCTTTATAATAGATGGTAAATATTGTTCTTCTTGTTGATAATATATAGCCTATATTATCGTCCATCTTAATAGCAGATGGCATATATCATCTTCCATCTTTATAATAGATGGTAAATATTCTTCTTCTTCTTGATAATATATTGGCTATATTATCGTCCATCTTTATAATAGATGACATATATCATCTTCCATCTTTATAATAGATGGTCAATATTCTCCTTCTTCTTGATAATATATAGTATATATTATCGTCCATCTTGATAGCAGATGGCATATATCATCTTCCATCTTTATAATAGATGGTAAATATTCTTCTTCTTCTTGATAATAAATAGGCTATCTTGATAGCAGATAGCATATATCATCTTCCATCTTTATAATAGATGGTAAATATTCTTCTTCTTCTTGATAATATATAGCCTATATTATCGTCCATCTGTATAATAGATGGTAAATATTCTTCTCGTTGATAATATATAGCCTAAATTATCGTCCATCTTTATAATAGATGGCATATATCATCTTCCATCTTTATAATAGATGGTCAATATTCTCTTCTTCTTGATAATATATAGCCTATATTATCGTCCATCTGTATAATAGATGGTAAATATTCTTCTTGTTGATAATATATAGCCTATATTATCGTCCATCTGTATAATAGATGGTAAATATTCTTCTTGTTGATAATATATAGCCTATATTATCGTCCATCTTTATAATAGATGGTAAATATTCTTCTTGTTGATAATATATAGCATATATTATCGTCCATCTTTATAATAGATGGCATATATCATCTTCCATCTTTATAATAGATGGTAAATATTCTTCTTCTTCTTGATAATATATAGCCTATATTGTCGTCCATCTTTATAATAGATGGTAAATATTGTTCTTCTTGTTGATAATATATAGCCTATATTATCGTCCATCTTAATAGCAGATGGCATATATCGTCTTCCATCTTTATAATAGATGGTAAATATTCTTCTTCTTCTTGATAATATATAGCCTATATTGTCGTCCATCTTTATAATAGATGGTAAATATTGTTCTTCTTGTTGATAATATATAGCCTATATTATCGTCTATCTTAATAGCAGATGGCATATATCATCTTCCATCTTTATAATAGATGGTAAATATTCTTCTTCTTCTTGATAATATATTGGCTATATTATCGTCCATCTTTATAATAGATGGCATATATCATCTTCCATCTTTATAATAGATGGTCAATATTCTCCTTCTTCTTGATAATATATAGTATATATTATAGTCCATCTTGATAGCAGATGGCATATATCATCTTCTATCTTTATAATAGATGGTAAATATTCTTCTTCTTCTTGATAATATATAGGCTATATTATCGTCCATCTTGATAGCAGATGGCATATATCATCTTCCATCTTTATAATAGATGGTAAATATTCTTCTTCTTGTTGATAATATATAAGCTATATTATCGTCCATCTTGATAGCAGATGGCATATATCATCTTCCATCTTTATAATAGATGGTAAATATTCTTCTTCTTCTTGATAATATATAGGCTATCTTGATAGCAGATAGCATATATCATCTTCCATCTTTATAATAGA
>JAVTVY010009274.1:0-44926 GCA_036873755.1 Hanleya hanleyi | reverse complement strand
TTTTGTGTTGCCCCTGACTGTTCTATACTACAGTATGATTGTTGTGTTGTCCCTGACTGTTCTATACTACAGTATGACTGTTGTGCTGCTCCGACTGTTCTATACTACAGTATGATTGTTGTGTTGCCCCTGACTGTTCTATACTACAGTATGATTGTTGTGTTGCCCCTGACTGTTCTATACTACAGTATGATTGTTGTGTTGCCCCTGACTGTTCTATACTACAGCATGATTGTTGTGTTGTCCCTGACTGTTCTATACTACAGTATGATTGTTGCGTTGCCCTGACTGTTCTATACTACAGTGTGATTGTTATGTTGCCCCGACTGTTCTATACTACAGTATGATTGTTGTGTTGCCCCTGACTGTTCTATACTACAGTATGATTGTTTTGTTGCCCCTGACTGTTCTATACTACAGTATGATTGTTGTGTTGCCCCTGACTGTTCTATACTACAGTATGATTGTTGTGTTGCCCTTGATTGTTCTATACTACAGCATGATTGTTGTGTTGCCCCTGACTGTTCTATACTACAGTATGATTGTTGTGTTGCCCCTGACTGTTCTATACTACAGTATGATTGTTATGTTGTTCCGACTGTTCTATACTACAGTATGATTGTTGTGTTGCCCTGACTGTTCTATACTACAGTATGATTGTTGTGTTGCCCCTGACTGTTCTATACTATAGTATGATTGTTGTGTTGCCCCTGACTGTTCTATACTACAGTATGATTGTTGTGTTGCCCCTGACTGTTCTATACTACCGTATGATTGTTGTGTTCTCTGTGGGGTTTTATTTTTTTTTTTTAGTGCTGGTCTTTGACTGTTCTTATACTACAGTATGATTGTTATGTTGCCCCTGACTGTTCTATACTACAGTATGATTGTTGTGTTGCCCCTGACTGTTCTATACTACAGTAGGATTGTTGTGTTGCCCCTGACTGTTCTATACTACAGTATGAGTGTTGTGTTGCCCCCGACTGTTCTATACTACAGTATGATTGTTGTGTTGCCCCTGACTGTTCTATACTACAGTGTGATTGTTTTGTTGCCCCTGACTGTTCTATACTACAGTATGATTGTTGTGTTGCCCCTGACTGTTCTATACTACAGTATGATTGTGTTCTCTGTGGGGTTGTATTTAGTGTTGCCCCTGACTGTTCTATATTACAGTATGATTGTTGTGTTGCCCCTGACTGTTCTATACTACAGTATGATTGTTGTGTTGCCCCCGACTGTTCTATACTACTGTATGATTGTTGTGTTGCCCCTGACTGTTCTATACTACAGTATGATTGTTGTGTCCTCTGTGGGGTTTTATTTAGTGTTGCCCTGACTGTTCTATACTACAGTATGATTGTTATGTTCATATTGTGTAACAATCTTCTGCATATACCTCACTTGGAATGAATAGATCTTATTTTCTTTGATTATCAAAGACGTTGACTATGAGGAATTTATGCTTATTAAGTTAATTATCCATCCTGAAAGTTAAGTGCTTGCCATATCAAAAGTTTCTGACATGTATGGTTTTATTCATATTATATGGTAGAACAACTTTGACCCCATTCTAGTCCTTTCGCCATTAAATTTGATCATAATTTGCGTTGTTTTCTTCATTGGATAAAATGCGAATTTTGCGATCATATAAATAAAAGGCAATCTTGATACAATTCGACTAGTATTCCTGTAAAACCTTGTCAACGATGGAGCATTGATGAAACAAGAGTAGTATACGTCTTTTTCTCTCAAATTGACCCTTGACCTATTTAAAAAATGCATTTCAACATTTGAGCTTTTGACCGCATATTGACCGTTTGACAAAGGAGATGGTATGGTATGGTAAGGCGGGGTTTTTGCCCACAGTCAGCCGACCCATAGGAATGTACATTTCTCGTCGCCATCTGTCAATCACAATGCAATGTACAACTTGTCCTCGGCGTCAACTGTCCATCAACGGACTAAATGTTACGATTAAAAGAGGCCATATGTTGGCGTTATTATTTCACCACATTGCAGTCGATTTTACATGCACAAATTGGAGAATAAATACACAATTTAGGCGAATATATTGTCATTGTAACGGGTAGCGACTGATCGTTCGATTTCAAAGTTTGACTAGCTCGTAATGTCCACACGGGTCGTCGGTAAACAATATTTAATGACCACACGGTAGCGTGTCATTGGTAAACAATATCTATTTTACTTTTAATTGGTTCATACTGATAGATTAAAATCTTATTTCAGATATACTGAATGCAATTTAAAAAAAAAAAAACAACAGGAGAAAGATTGAAATAACTTGTTGACTTGTTTTGCCACAAATAAATTATACAGGTGAATAAAAGACAATTAAACTTGAAAAAAATAAGGCACACACAAAAATACAAAAAAAGAATATATATATATATAAACGAATACAAAGGAAAATAAAATACGAATAACATGTGTATTGATCCTTTTACTATGGTCCATTAAATTCAAATTCTGGGTAACGCTAGTCCTTTGGGTACAGTTATTTGTCACGTACTAATCTGGAAAAATCTTTCCATCGGTTTTCAAACCTTTGATATTCACAATTTTTCCGAAAAATAAAATTTTCGATATTATACAAAAATTCTATCTGCTTTTTACATGCATTGATATTAGGACGTCGTTTTTGTCTTTTAGACTGATATATATACCACTTTATAACAATAAGTATTGTATTAAATATATAATCAGTTTTTCCACTCCAAGTAGCAGCACTCTTTCAGACAAATAGAGATAAATATTAACTGATCTAAACCATTCACTAACGTCATTCAAAAAGGCTGCTACAACCGGACAATGCCAAAATATATGAGGTAAATCCTCGATAACTTCCTGGCAAAAATCACAGTTGGGAGAATTTACAATACCTATGTTATACAAGAATTTATTGGTGGCCAATATTTTATGCACTAGACGGAATTGGAACCATCTAAGCCTAGTGTCGAGTGTGCATTTGAATAATCTCGAGTACACTTTGTTCCACTCAATATCGAAAATATCTAAGTACTTTTCCCATTTTACCTGTGATACTGGTGTTACAGATTTCATTCCTATATATCTTGTAAAAGTCTTGGCAGCCCTTCTGACTTTTCAGCAATAAATGAATTTGATCAGGAATACATGGATAAGCACACCTTTGGGTATTTTTACAACAATTTCCCATATAACACTTAACAGCTTGGACGATTCCATGATACTGCAGATAGTTTGTTTCTATACCATAAATATTCCTAAATTCCTGCAGCGTCATGAAGCCACCCTCACATGTTAAGAGATCATTTACATATTTAACCCCTCTGGTGAACCACTTGCTGTAGAATATTGGTTTCCCAGCAATCTTAATACCGTCATTCAACCAAATACACTGAGTTCTTTGCTCTCTTACGTTGATAGCTGGTAGCAGTTCACTCCAAGCATGGAAAACATCTTTCCAAAACAAACTAGTTATATTCTCTTCTACAATTTTCTGTAATTTGATTTTCCCAACTTCTATTAAGTCTAAAGGAATATTACAGTTTTTAAGAAATATATCCTTCCAATTGTTGTTCGAAATATATCTCCGAATCCATGTTATTTTCATAGAATACATAAATGACCGTACATCTACCATCTTGACACCTCCTTGTTCATAACTTTGATACATTTGTGCTCTTTTAATTTTGTCAATATTAACACCCCATATAAACCTAAAAAATACTTTTTGAGTATCATCAATCACAGATAACGGAGGGTTGGGTAGACATGCAAAAAGTAAATTTAGCTTGGGCAGTGCCAATGTCTTCACTACTGTAACTCGACCTAATATGGTAAGCGAGCGCTTGCTCCAGTGACTTAACAATTCTTTAATATCTTTTAACTTATCTTTGTAATTTCTAATAATCATATCTTTCGGATTAGGATAGAAAACAATCCCCAATAGTTTGAATATCCCATCGTTCCATTTCAGATTGAACTCTGGACACAACTGTTCTATTGAACCCTTTTTAGATCCAAACCATACAACATTTGTTTTATTAGCATTCAACTTCAGACCGGACAACCGCCCGAAAATACGAATGATGTCCAATGCTGCCTGCAGGGACCCCTCGGTTCCGTCAAGAGTCAAGAAAGTATCGTCTGCAAACAAGTTTATTTTATATTCATTTTCTTTGATTTTTATGCCTTTTACCCTTTCATCGTCACGAATCAAACACGCCAATATTTCCGCACATAATATAAAAATATATGGAGAAAGCGGGTCCCCCTGTCGACATCCTCTTTCTACTTGGAATCTACTGGATAGAAAGCCGCATTGAATAACAGTCGAACTTATATTGTTATAGAAGGTTTTAATCCACTGACATATAGAAGGTCCAAAATTGAAATTTTTTAACGTTTTTAACATAAATTTCCAAGAAATAGTGTCAAAAGCCTTCTCGAAATCAATCAGCAGTAAACAGCCAGGTATATCATTTTCCTCAGAATATTCCAATATATCCTGCAGTAACCTAATATTCTCTCCCATATATCTCCCCTTTACAAAGCCTTTTTGATTTTCATTTATTATACTGCCTAACACTTTTTTTATTCTATTGGCGATACACGCTGAAGCGAGTTTGTATGTAACATTTAATAATGTTATTTAAGGGTTCACAACCGACATAGAGGTATTTGTTGTGTAATAATTTACCGCTGGGACGTCTTTCATCCCGAGTCAAAACCCCGAGATTGCGCAGCAATCGAGGGGTTTTGACGAGGGATGAAAGACGTCCCAGCGGTAAATTATTACACAACAAATGCCGATACGAAGGTTTTGAATCCAATTCTAACCAGGAGATATATTTGAATGTAGAAATAATCAACAAATGCGCAAAACTGATTCTCTCTGAGCGCGGCTGGTACATTTTACCCCCACCGCAAATACAAGCAGTTTTGCCTGGCTTACCATAAAAATATATCGTGCAAAACAACTCGGTGATTCTTTCAGTGCAGAGAAATAAAATATTTTATTGATTTTTTATTGATTTTTTATACATATTTCTTGCCCAAGATTACCCACAGAAATATGAGAACTAATGAGCTGGAGGTGGTATTCCCCAGCGTGTATAGAAGTTGACCTACATGTCACGTGCTTGCCATGGATACAGTACCGGGACAGTGACATTTCCAACACGAGCAGGCTCGCGTTTGTCTGCATTTGTGGGCGAAGGGCTAAGAAGAACGAAGTTATATTATATATTTTTTCTCATGCAGACAAGCGGGCAGTTTAGGGCTGGAAATAGAATGGTTCAGATATCGAGTGCCTTTGCGCTCATTCAATGTATCACGGAAAGAATGTTACTGTGTTATTGCGGGGGGAGGTAAAGGCACTCTCCCTCAACCGTGATGAGCTGTTTCACGAGCCAGTATTTTGTATTCTTGCAAAACCTGTTGCTATGTGAAAGTTTACCCTGTTTACAACATGTATTTGCACACGACACGCACAACACAGAAGGTAGGAATGGTCTCCAATTACTTAGAAATTGTCTGGGTTTGTTCCCTTTTGGAATACAAGTGATCAATCCTTGTTTTTGCGATATAGACATTTCATTATGTAAATAACCATAGTTAATAGATTTGACTAGAAATATTTTTATATCAATCCAAAAGAATGTAATAAATTCCGCACTAAAACCATCCATACCGGGCGATTTTTCATTTTTAAAATTCTTCAAAGCCGCTAATGCTTCAATCACAGTTATCGGCCCTTCTAAAGATTCCGAGGTTTCATTTTTCAGCTTATTGACATTTCTTATTGATAAATCATTCAGATCTGCATCGTCTATAGAGGTATCTTTTTTATACAAATTTTGATAATAAGATTTTACTTCTTCAAGAATTTCCCGTTGACCACTTATTATTGTATTATCCTTTTGTATACGAGGAATTGTTTTATTTATATAATTTCTTTTCTCTAAAGAACAGAAATATTTACTTGGCTTCTCTCCATGCTCTATCCATCTGGCACGGGAACGTGTCATTACTCCTTCCATTTTTTTATTACGAAATTGCTCCAAATCCCGTTTCAGTTCATCTAATGACTGTATATCTGTATCTATATTCAAAACATTTAAGTTCCCTTCTAAATCTCTAATTTTATCCTCTAATTCCTTTTCAATTTTAACATTTTCTTTCTTCTTTCGACTTGCATATTCTATTGTCTTACCACGAATTTCATTTAATAGTATTTCAAAAAACAGTTGATCGTTTACAGATAAAGTAATATCATTTTCCGTTTTCTCTACAGAATATTGTTCCACAGTAGTATTTATAACAGATTTTACTTCATTTACATATCTAACATCCTTTAAGAGAGAGTTGTTGAATTTCCACGTGCCCCTACCCCGTTGGAATTTCGAAAATTTACATGTTATAGTTGTAAGGGAATGATCTGATTTATATTTGGGATGGATTTCCGCATTATCTACAAAAGGAATAAAGTCTGACGATAATAAAAAATAATCCAAACGAGATTGTTTGAATGGTTTTTTCTGCATCCAAGTAAACCTACATTTTCCTTCCCCATACACTTCCCATGGGTCTATCCATTCCTCAGTTTCTATCAAGTTCAGTACAGTATCTCGTGCGTGTGGGTGATTGACATGTAAATAGTTCTGCGTGTCGATATCCGGATCCAATACCAGATTCCAGTCACCACATACAATCGAGTAATCGTTTTCAAAATTTTGTATAATAGTCTGAAGTTCTTTAAAGAATTCAGGCGAGTCGGTATTCGGCCCGTAGATGTTGACCAACGTTAGTCTAGTATCATTAATTTGAATATCAATTGCCAAGAGGTTTCCACGCCTGTCTTCCTTAGTTCTAAAGACCGTATACTCAAAATTCTTGTTAAAAAGTATTGCTACACCACGGGATTGGCTATCACATGAACTAAAATAGCATTCAGAACCCCATTCAGAGCGTACTCTCTTTTCTAAGTCGGAATCAAAGTGGGTGTCCTGCAAGCAGCATATAGAATAGCCTTTTGTATGCAAAAGATGTAAAATATCCTTTCTTTTCAATTTGTCACCCAGTCCCCTACAGTTGACAGATGCTATCGTCACACATTCAGCCATTTCCCAGTACAAATGAATCTAAATTCGACGGATCAACACTACATTCCCAAAATACATGTATATCGTATGACAAAAGACTAAAAACAAAAGAAAAAAAGAAACATTGAAACATACAAAAATCAATCATATAGTAAACATTCAAAGGTGGCATAGTTTTCATCCTACTGGTAAAAATCTATATAATCCTTCCGGTACCGTGGTTCAGCACCAATCATTATATAGTAAATTATTTAGTGTTTAGATTTGATAATCAAATTTCACAGAAGGACAACAATTCAAACCATAATCAAGTTCATGTTGAATGATATAAAAAACTCCACTAGAGTCTCCATGCATATTTAGCAGATTTAAGAAGCAATATATACATTTCACCAACCGCTACCAATATGTATTACTTATCCATATACAGAATAAATTATACAACCTATTTTTCCATGGAAATAAGGTTCCTTTTCATTCACCTGTTCACTTAACGAGATTATTAGTGCATGCAGTTTTTACCCTGCCATAACAAAAATAGTAAAAAATTATAGTTCATTTCTATTTCGTTTTCCTAATGATATAAAATCGAAGTACGTCACAGTCAGCCGATCAATTACCTTAATTTTATCGAAGTTACGTACATTATTTAAGAAGAAATTATATGCATGAATATCTTATGAATCACATTTTTGGCGCCACTAATTTTATACCGATTCCATAAAGAGGTTATTTGAATAAAATCCATTCTTTTTGGATGTAATTTATTAATTAAATTAATTCACAGTAGGTCTCCTCTCCGAAGAGCTTAGGTTCGGTTTGACCCAGATAAATATATGCAAATACAAATCAGAACTTGTCCATGTAATTTGATCGTTTAACAGTCAGATTTAGTATTATCCCTATTTTTCAAAGAAATCAAGGTGAATTAGATTCCATTTGACATTTCAATATTATACATTCAATTGACACAACAACAGTCAGTCTCTTTCAGTTCGACGTTATGAATATTTCTCAGCGTAAAAACAAATGTGTGATATCCAGAAGCAAAGTCAAAAACAGGACGCAACTTGAAGAGTATGATCACGAGAAAAAAGAAAGAAAGAAAAAATAATAAAACTGTCCAATGGAGAGTTCTAATTTCAGTTCTGTTTTTCCAGAAATTTCAAAGAAAAGAAACCTGGATGTCATTTTCAATTGGCATTTCTATAGTCAGTTGCATTGTTCTGTATACTCACGATTGCTGTTGCGGTCTGCTTATTCACCGGTCACTTTTTCAGTCCCACGTTTGTGAATATTTCAAAGCAAAAAGGAAGAAAAAAAAATCAGAAAAATTTAGACACAGCTCAGCAGACTCACAAAAAAATAGCACAAACTTTTAACTCATTTTTCAATCAGCAAAGACCACAGAGAATTTCCTCGCACAATCTGCAAATCTGTATATAATGATGAAATCGCCCAACTGTTCAACACTGTTCAATAATAGTCAGTACCGGTATATGAAGACATTTTTTCACGGCTTGTATAGTTCCCATTCCCGCGTCTCACTTTCTCGGTGGTATAAACAAACCTCAATCCCTTTCACTCTGATCTGTGTTTTGAGTTGTTTTTCTTTACGTAGTCTACGTGCGATACCGTTCAACTCTCCGCGTTGTTGCCTCATACATACTGGAAGGTCGGTTCGTATACTCATTTTGGTGTCGCGTAATTTGTAGGCATTTTTCAAGATGAAGTCTCGGTCAGGTAGCTGCAAAAAAGCCGCAATCAATATTGGGGGCCGTTCTTCAATTGGATCATCCGACGACCTTCTATTAAAGATGTAATCAGCCTCAAAATGGATGGATTTTGTAAACTCTCCCCCATGCGTTTTTTCACCAGGGAAGATTACCAAAGCATCATATGTATTATATTTGATGATGGTGGGATCGCCATATACAACGAATGCAAGAAAATCTTGTCAGAAAAATTTGAAACTCTGCCCGCTTCGACGGGTTTTATGTTTCGCCATTGAGTACGTGTTGTACGCGGAAAGGAAAATGACGTCACTGCGTGACGTATGAGTGACGAAGCGACGCTCACGAATTTGAATGCTGCACAGTTGCAGCCATCATTCGCAACTTCTCGGGGATCTCCGGTTTGAGATGTCCCTCGAAGGCCATTGACGCCATATTGGACTAGAGCGTGGTCACGTGTGTTTCGGTGTCAGGGAACTGTCAGTGACGTCACGGGAATTATATCTTGCCAATACGTGGCGTGTGTACCATTTAAACTGATGGTTTTCTATTGAAACGTGCTTCGAATGAAAAGAATAAACAGTTTTTAGAATATCTGACGTAAATCAGAGACTCGCAGGGAAATATTTGCTGGTCGGGGATTAAGGCTTCCGCGAGAGTGATTGGGCTTCGGAGCCACGTCACATCTGGAGATTCATAGGAAATTCATGTTGTCGTTCCCCGAGCGTAGAATCAGTCCCCTTCGTAGATTTCCGCTCGGGAGTTCCGAATGTTGCAGACATAGGATAACGTCATGGCTCGTGCCTACGGTTCGGTAATGTCGGACTCGCATAGCATACGTTGGTAGAATGCACCACACGTGTATGCGCTTGTTGACACGGTCGTGGAAAAATAAACGGCATGCCATGCTGTTTATTTTTAAAGATCAATTCTTTCTATTTTCTCGTGAATGGTTGAAACAAGTTTAGTTTTTTGTGGTCAAATGTGTCTCATTTTGTACCTGTTGTAACATATGTCACTTTCGCTAAGTTTGAGAGACATCGATTTCAGCCCAGATTTGAGGCTGATTACATCTTTAAAGTCTGGGCGTGAAGGGAGTCTATGTACCGTACGGAAATATATATTCTCCACTCGTTTTTCCTCCATATGCAGGTCTTTCACCAAGAATGCTCTCAATATTTTTTCTGTCACAGCCGGGTCACGCGTTTCCTCTTTATCCATCTCAATTCCATGAAAGAGAAGATTAATTTTTCTATCGTGAATGTCCTTCATGAGGATTTGTTTTTTCAGATCCCGTATTTGTTCCAACAGCTGTTCTTTTGTGACAGAGATATCTGTTTTTACCGTACTAATGGCCTCCTCGTTGAAATTCACTCGCGCGACTGTATGACTCAGAGTTTCATTTGTTGTGCGTAATTTCTCTGTCAGAGAATCTTCTATTTTTTCTAAGCGTATATTTATGTCGGTCTTCATATTCAAAATAAGTTCTTTTAGTTCAGCTAGCTCACCTGGCTCTACTTCATTGCCAGCCATCTCTTCTATCGGCAGACTAGAGCCACGTGGCGCACAGGTTTCAATGGCGGCAGCTTCTGCTCGACCTACTTCGGTGTTTTTTTCCTGTTGTTTTTCTCCACTCTCCATTATTTTCGCCTTTCCTTTACTCTTCTGAGAGTTACGCAGCCACGTTTGCACTGATGTTTGTTTAGTTTAGTCCTTCTTAGGCGGCATTTACACTAGCATAAATATCCTATCAGGTGCTTGAACCACGGAGCCGATGTGAAACACGTCTAATCAGTCATGCTGCTTGACCGGAATACATGCCCTCCTGGGATTCGAACTCGGTAAAAGAAAACTTCGAGGCGCTTGTGATCCAACGTGCGTATTCACTACACCACGACATACGAACAACTATAACAGGCTATTTTGTCACTTTAATCTACTTATGAAAACTTCAAACGTTATGATTCATAACTTTTCATTTTTTGGTATGAAGGACTCCTTGGACCAAAACGATTTTCCAGCAGTGGGGATATAATGTTACCACACAACACAAGGTTAAATGGCGTTTTGGTCCAAGGGTCCTTCGCGTCTAAATGCCTGTCTGAAGGACTCGATTTAGACCCTTTTTTCTCGAAATAGCACAAGCTGTGGATTTCAGTTTCAAGTCCTAAATATAATCATAACACAATCGCACTAAAACTTTCACATATTGTGCACTTATATTTATTTCTCGTGTCGTTACATTAAAACACAGGTATTTTTAGGACATTATATTTTTTCGATTTCAACCGCACCACGTATAGGCCAAAATCCCACCTTATCGTACCATCACTTTTTCAAAGTAGCAACATCGTTGTTCCTGAAATCTACTAACAATAAAAACAAATTATGCTAGAATATCACTTCTGATCTAAAGGTTCAACTAAGACAATTTCTACGACCTTTTCCTACGAGTTCTGAAACATGACCGTATCCATTTTTTTCGGCAAAGTAAGATAAACGTCTGTGGTGGGACATTTTGTTCTCCACAGCAAATTGGTGTAACACTTTGTAGCTCTACATCCATCCTGGATAATATCTCTAATAGTCATAGAAAGTCATGGTACAGGTGAAATTTGTCTTGCCACTAACACCAAAATTCGATCCTGGCTTCGAGGAAAAAACGAAAAACTGAACGAAGACGGAACGGATAACCGCAATCTAAACCAAACTATTCAAGTCAAACACGATATGAAGTCCTATTTCGCTGTGCTTGTCATATAGTTGTTAGTGCACACAAGCAAAACAGTGTCGACAATGTGATAATAACAATTTCTATGTCGGTGAAACGTTAATTTATATCCAGGAAACAAGTTCAATTCTGTTATACACCAAACCATAGAAGCCCACATCTAGCCGAAGTTTATTTTTGTTACTATACTGTATGTCACAGATTCATATAGATAATCGTTGAACAGTTGAATCCCAAGGTTCCCAAGGTAAAAAAAAATGCCTTGATAATAAACGATATATATACGACAGAAACGTGACAACCCCAAAAGCAAAAATTACCATCAGCCACGACATCTGCTGTAGACAACGGATATAGTTATAGACTTGATGTAGATCTTTGGCTCTATCGTGGTCAGTTGTTCTATAGCTCTCCGCGTCTACGAAACAAACCAGCTATTCTAGATCGAATTGTCGCGTTTGTAAAAATATGAATAAATGGGTTAATAGCAGAGTTTACTATCGTTGGAATGTACGTACCAAAGTAGACACTGCGAGGAATACAACCGGGACAAAGTTTGTAAAGCGGCCATGCTATACAAACGGGTATCCAACACAATAAACACACTATGGTGATGACACTTGTCGTTTTCAAACATCGCTGGTTCTGGGATGTTATCTGAGATATTACTGTGGAACGTCGTTCAGTTGGTAGTCGGATGACGTTGGGTAACGTTTGAGACAGATTCACATCAACATCGATAAGAAAGGTTTCACATCTTTCAGTTGAAGAGATTGTTTCAACCGGTTGTGTCCCATTTGCCTCAATACCGGGATATTCTGAACAGTCGGTCATTGTAATTCGCCCCTTAGATATACCTGTTATAGATTTAACAACGGTGGCATCTTCAGCAGACATCAGTGTCTTCCTCCTTCCACACTGCATTCTTTTCTTCAGTGAGACCAGAAGAGCAGCATAGGCGGCAGCTAAAAACATAACAGGTACAAAGAAAGCCACGCCGACTAGTAAGACTGGAAAGAACTGGGGTCGCAGGGTACACTCCTCGTTCACCCACACGGTGCTGATCCCATTGGTGAAGACTTGTCCCAGTATGAACGACGCCCAGAATAGAAAGCCTAAGATGAACATGGCCACCGAAATCATCACTGTGCGACGTTTGGTGAACTGTGTTCTGTAGAGGAGAGGAGTGCTGACACACCTGTACCGGTCATAGGCGATGGCACCAAGCATCAGTACGGATAAATGCGGCAGCCAGTAGTCTATAATGGTGCAAACGATACAGAGATTTTGGCCAAGTGGCCATTTCGGTAATGTCGCACTGATAACGCTACAAGGAATGGAAATAAGACCCACTGCCATATCGGCCAGCGCCAGAAAAGTTGTATAAGTCTTGAAATTAGACGACAACTGACCATTCCCCTTCAAGCACAGAACTACAGTTATATTACCGATGACCACAACTACGGCCACAAACACGGAACATGTGGTAAACAAAATGGGCCAGCCAAATGCTGATTGCGATTGTTCTGTGGTCGTACATGTATTTGTGTTGCTTACTGTAGATAATCCAGTCAAGTTTCCATATTCTGTCATCCTTCTATGCAGGTTGGTAAAATCTCCGCAAAGTACCAAGGTAAAAAGGTCTTCCTTGTCTCTGGTACCCGTGCTCTGTCTTCATGTTGAATGAGTCGCTGCCTGGGGCAGAATTCAAAGATATTCAATGTTTTGCATTGTCGGATTCCGTCCAGGCTTTACCCAGATAATGAGATATACGCATTTCCCGTTTTACTGTAAACATACATTACCCCATGAGTATTTAATATATTTATATCTTCTTTCTGTCCTGCAGCTGGGATGATTCCAGTGTTTGCTCGTGAATGGACCTAGTTATTGTTGTGGGTTGTACAATGTGCCCCCATGAAGATATTAGTAAATAGTAAATCTAGAAGAACAAACACGATTCAGTTATACGTAAATAGATAAGAAATCTTATTTGTTAGTTAATTGCATTTTATCATTGCGATGCTGCCCTGATATTTGGATTTCTCGTCAGTTATGTGCTTATACAGTATATCTTTCGCCCAGTGGCTAATCGGTGTTCGGAACGCGGCGCTGAACCTGAATTCTCTCTCTCCCTACTCGGTGTTCGTACATGTTGACGATTCTAATTGGCAACAAGAAATATTACTGTATACATGGGTTGGCAAGCCTACGACACGAAGAGCTCTCATTCTATTTACATTTAATGGTGTAATACATAAGGGTAACAAAATACGATCAAGGTTTCTGGAGTTACATTCTGCATTGTGTTCTACCCTGTTCATCAGCACAGCATCATGCTTGTAAACAGTGAGTGAGTGAGTGAGTGAGTAGGGTTTCGTTTTCAACATTTTTTCAGCTATATCACGACGGGGAAGGGAAGAGAGGGGAGGGGGAGGACACATGTACCTGCTTGTAACAGAGCGGATCTATACTGCCATTTATAGTGCTGTCCAACTGAAATATCATGCCGTAAGCCAACATGACACCCCGCTCAGTCAGATAATACTGACACTGAGCGAACCGGTCCTTGTTCTATCCTCTTAATGCTGAGCGTAAGCGAGGAAGCAAAAAGTTCCATTATTCAAGTCTTTGGTATGACCCTACCCAAACATGCATTCCCTGAGAATTCACATTGAAGTGAAGGTCTAATAATCAAGGGGCGTGACCTTTGCCCCGGACTTGACGTCACCGGACATGTCCGGACATTTTAACATTAGAATAACTCAAGAGCAAATTCGTACCTATTAAGAAATATTCGAATCAGTGAAGATATTGGAGCATTTGCGTACACTTCGCTATCCATAAGATGGCTTGCGAATCGTATGTCTCCATTATCGCGGAGCGATATCTGGTACTTTAACGTATTCTGTTCGGCCTTCATCCGGCGGAGAACAAACTCGAGAAATCTGATCAATTGCAGGTTTTCATACCACTTCGGAAACAGATATTGCCTGGCCTTGCAAAATATATAGGTATGAATAACTTTCGTATCATCCAAGAGATGTGGTACATCTGCAATTTTGAACAAGTAAGGCATCACATGACTCGAAAATGGCGGGTTACGTTGGGGTTATGTCGGTAGCTGATTGGCTGACGAAGTCACGTGGTTTTGATTTCTGGAAATTCCCTCTTGCAGTTGCCGAAAGTAAGCTGTAAAAGGGATCCCAGGGTCAGTCTTACCGCGTATAGATGACCGAGATGGTTACAGGTTGGATATTGGGGCAGCGGCCAAGTCAGAGATTTTTTCCTTGCGTCCAGAGTGTATAGATGGCGTTACGATCTTAACCTTCGGCTCATCCGGGGTATCGGGGTATTTGACAAGCGTACGCCATTTTTACTGATCGTACAATAAACGGACATACACAGATGTTTCTAGCTTTTGCCAGCGATTGTACCACGCTATTGTATAATACTAACGTGTCCGTGTATTTATTATATACCTATGTATGCTAGGTAACAAATACAAAGCCATGTTTTCTTATTCCGCATCGCATTTCCCGTATCACATCCTCCGGCAAAAGTGGGAGTACTTTCGCCTTGTCTATCTGGGTCGCACTGAGTCGCGCCACCTGGGGGGAAACCCCAGCAACTTTCGCAAGAAAATTGGCCACGGTCACTGTTTATCTCGTGTTCGTTGCCAAAAATATAAGTTAAGTTTTTGTTGTTGTTTTTTTGGAAGCAGAATGCAATAACGCCAGTGTCCTCAAAAAACATACAAACGGTCAGGTTTACAATGAAAATAAAATTTATTTAATAGAAACGTCTGTCGTCTGCCAGGTCATGGGTTCCCACTCCAAGAAATTCTTTTAGCAATTCATAGTTCATCGAGTACAGTTCTTGTCGGAAAAGTGAAAATATTCAGACATTCGTTGATTATTATTCCTTGTTGACATTTTCCTGTTTGTTAGTATTTTACAATTTCATACGCTGTACAATGGAGGATTCCATTGCCAATTTTGTCAGCGACACGGACAGTTTTTTTGAGCAGGCAAATTTTGACATGGGCTTTTGCCCAATTCCCCTAACCAGTCTGACGAAGGCAGTTCAACACATAACTTTTTCAGTGATGATGGGATTGATAGTGCGATTCGGGACATACCTCTGGAGCTCGACATGTCGATGCAACATCCGATTGCGGCAGCAGCAACAACAACAACACAGGTGTACCAATATTAGGGAATCAATGGGGAGTCTGACTCCGACCCGGAACAGCCTGAAGATTTAGCATTGCTCAACGAACAAATACAGCATCATCACCCCCTCCAAATGTGAATAACCGTGCCACAACATTTGTAGAGCTTCACAAATCCCAGACAGAGTTTGTTACTGATATGAGAAATAAAAAAACTGTACGGAAAACTGACAGCGTGGTATGCACTTTCGCAAAATGGCTAAGTTAGGACCTCTCCACGGTTCGAAGAACGGAAACTACAGCTCATCCCACATCTGGAGCTGGACAACTACATCGGCTCATTTTTGCTTTCTATAAGGAAATTTGATGAATCTGAATATGAGCTTGATATTCTTCAGTTCTTACAAGTTATCATCGAGGTATTGACAGGTTCCAGCTTGAGAGCTTGAGAAGAACTACCCGTACATTCTTGTATTGGACCGCGAGTGCCAGACAAGTCGGGACATCCTGGCCTCTAAAAGGAAAGAACTTAAAGTGAAAGGAAAAGGAAATAGGCCAATTCGTCGGAGCCTCTCACCCGAGAGGAACAAATCATCCTAACTGAAAAGCCAGCTTGGCTGCCAGAGTCCAAAACAGTTACAAAACAAAATCTGGTTGAACAATACCATGCATTTTGGGCTGCGGGCAACATCTGAAAACCGAAAACTGAGATGGGGAGGGGGGATTTAACGCTGAAAACTGATGCTGTCGCGTTCTTTAGGAGGAATGCGAGCGTATTGATGTGAACACAACGAGAGATGTGAACGACAAGATTCTACTTTATCTCCAGTTCTACAATCTGTAGAGGCGCGCAAATTTGGGGGTTATATAAAGTCTAACTCAAATACGGAACGAGTTACGATTATCGTTACATCTCTCTTTTCATACTGAAAACAACTGTTTTATGAAGAACAATTATCAGAACCATCTAAGTGACAATGCTTCAACTCACGAAGCGTTTCTCGTAGTCTCTGACACAGTCCGTGTAGTCTCATGAAATAGTCTTTGACATTGAAATAACTTTTACCAAATTACTGTCTCTGTTGAGTTTCAATGAGATCTCAGTTATCTTTATCAACTGTCCTATGATTCAAAAGACCTTCTTCGCATTACTCATTAAGCATCTTAATGTCACTAGAATAAATCAAACACAAATCACTAGGTAACAAAATCCTTCAGATGCAGTGGCTTGCGCACAGCTCTTCCACTGGCTGTTCGTACTACAGCGGTTGCTACGTCAGATGTCGTCGAACATCTTGGAACTACTGATCGTTGGCCATCAATCACTGGACGTTCTCTTGCTGGCAGGAGTTGTTGTTTCTCGTGGATGTTTACAGGTTGTGGTCTACGGACGACAGGTGTGTGCAGAGGTGTTGGTGTTTGAACGTTATTTGGCACACGCGGAAACCTATCCACTCTCTCAGCGCTTGGTATTTCCTTCGAAGCCCTCACGTGTTTGCGATTTCTCCTGTAAACTCTTCCATCTTCTGTTCTCACTTGATATGAGCGAATGTCCACTTGACCTTCAACTCGAGCTTTCACCCATTCTCGGTTTCGACCCACAGGCTTGATTCCTACAACATCTCCGTCCTGTAAGGAAGACAGTTCCTTTGCTGTTCTGTTGTAATATTTCATCTGTTTCGACTTATTGTTTGCTAGTTTAGCTTTGACACCTTTCACTACTTTCGGTTCAAGTAGTCTGGACGACGTAGGTAACAAAATTTTGGTACGACGACCAAACAGACGTTGGACTGGCGAAGACTGAAGACCTTCTGTTGGTGTGTTTCTCCAGTCTAACAGAGCTAGATATGCATCAGCACCATCCAATAATGATTTCCGAATGATGCGTTTAGCAGTTTTCAAGGCATTTTCCACCTTTCCGTTCGACTGAGCATATGCTGGTGAGCTTGTGACATGCTCAAAGTCATATTCACGAGCAAATCTTTCGAACTCCTGGCTGATGTATGAAGCATCATTATCAGACATTAACTCATCGGGAATTCCATGTCGTGCCATGTGTGCCTGGAGTTTCGGAACGACAGTTTTGGTCGCTTTGTCGTACAGCCGGTCCACCTCAAAAAAGTTTGAGAAATAATCAACAGTTATGAGGTATGATTTGTTGTTGAACTCAAACAAACCACTTCCAAGTATTTGCGAAGGTCGCGACGGTATCTCATTACAAGCGTCTAGCCCGTCATTCATAATCCAGCCGTCGTCCATTAGAGAATATCCGCGTCCATAATCCAAAGACCTATTCCACATTCCATATAACAGTATTAGCACCAAATTCAAAAAGACAATCATAGTATACATAAACATAGGCTTGTTTCCTGCAAGCGAGAAGCGGTCAACAGTTTTCAACGATGCCGGCAAGACATCATGATGTTCCAAAAATATCAAATCCGTATCGCTGATCAGTATTCTTAATCCATAATATTCGTTGTAAAGGCGTCATCTAAAGAATGATGTATCTCAGTCACGCTTTGATTGTGACTGTTCATATGAGTACCATGAGGATCTAGAAGTACATGGTTCATACGGCCCCTAGCCCCGGGTTAAGCGGAATTAGACACAAGTTACGAAACGTAACGCCATAGATCTTGCACGCTACGCTCGTATTTTGTTATCAGCATGCGATATGTATCGCCAAATTTGAGAAACTTTGAGTGGAGGCGCTTGGTGGTGTAGCCCTGTTTTATAAGTTTCTGCACAATGTTTTGTGACGTTGATTAAAATCGTCACATTTAACACAGGATCTAGCAAATGCTACTAGGCGTGATATGTATACGCCATATGCAGGTCCCACTGGAATATTACTGTCCAGAAAGGGATAGTTTACGATGTCGAAATTGTAATCATCTCTTTGTCATAAAGTCGACGAGAGAGAATGCCCGCTTCATTTTTGTAGAGATATAGATCTAAATATGATGTGCCTGTGGGGCTATCTGTAGTTTCCTTCAAATCCAGTGAAGGTGGATATATATCCTTCACTGCGTCATTTATATAGCGATTATCCACAGCGAGAAGATCGTCTATATAGCGTTTGGTGAATGAGAAGGAACAGGCTTTGAATGGATCGGTTTTTGAAAGCGCCTGCATATAGTCATATCCATAAGAGAACAGATACAGGTCAGCCAACAGGGGTGCACAATTAGTACCCATTGGAATACCTATATGCTGCTGATATATTGTGTTGCCAAATTTCACATAGATATTTTTAATGAGAAATTCAAGCAACTCTATAAACAAGGAAACATCCCATGAATGATATATCCTGTATGTAGTCGAGCTAAAGAATGCTTTATGGCTTCCGACATTAATATATCTACGATCAGTTTTCTTGAACACAGATACTATTAATGAACTTATACGGTCAATACGGTCCTGATGAGGGATTGTAGTATAGAGAGTCGAGAAATCCCATGTGAATACATGTCTGTACGGTATGTGACCTTTAGCATCAAGTTTTTCCGTAAGACATTTTGAGTTTTTCAATATCCACATACATTCAACGCCAGAGTTCTTAGAAATAATGGCGCAATACCTTTCCCAAAATGCTTTTACCTCCTGAAGGGCCCTCGTCAATAGGGTTGAAAGAAACTTGGTGGTGCAGCTTCTAGAACCAGCTATGAATCTAGCTTTGTATGGTGATTTATGCATTTTGGGAGTCCAGTATAGTTTTAGTATGTCGTTATGATTGGTTGAAGACAAATACCTCTTTCCCTGAGAAACTGTTTGTGATTGTTAAATAAATCTTCCAGAGTAAATGCAGTTTGGGAGTAAGTAGACGTATTTGATGAAGATATGTCTACACTCAATTCTTTAACCAGCACCTAGTAATAGTAATATTTACATATGAATATTATATTATTCGGAGCTTTGTCTGCTGGGACTATGACGAATTTACTCTGGAGATTTGCTAGAACTTCTTGCGAATGAGGTTTCTCAGTACTTGTTTTGCTTGGGGAAGAGTACCTCTGTCAATATGGCGGATTGTTCCAACGACCTTGCTCTTGGTGAGGTCCAGCCAATCAGCGAGTACTGTAGGTTCAACTTTTTCTCGCTTAGACCAATCAATAACGCACTGTTCCAATGCAGACAGGACTATCTTCTGGTCGGCCTTCAGATTTATTGTTCTTGGCTCTCTATATTTAGGTCCTTTCATCAGGAGTAATTTCAGATCCTTATCACTCACCACATCAAGGTCACCAGTCACAATATGTTTGCATGGTGTATAGATAAAGTTCGACGATTCACAATCACAACTATAGCCTCCTGACGTGTATAAGTTCCAGTCAAACTCTTGGACAGCATTGGAGTAATTGAATATTTTGGTGGCTATAGATTTAGTGTACTTATATGAAATGCAAGGGGGTTCTGTGAACTTAAAATAGTTTGGTACAGCGTTGCGTACCTCTGGATCATTCAGGATTCGAGGTAAATTAATGATGTCCAGTCCTTTATCTAAGTAGTTGAGTTTCAAGAAAAGCCTATGGCTGATCATAGGCTCCTTTTGTTGCTCACTCTGGTAAGTAGCACAGACACTACATTTACTGATGTAGTCTTCGATGTCGCGATTCATGTTCGGCCAATATATTGTCTCTCGGGCTCTGCGAAGACATCCCTGAATCCCAATATGGCTGGAATGAGCACGTATAGTCTCTTTTAACTTACTCAGATCACGGTCAGTCTCAGTAGCTTTCTGGATCCGTTTCAGTGTTTCCTCGCTTACAGACAGTTCTGTAACATATTCACTGTTTCAGTCTCTATTTCAACTGGAGACCTGGAATCCACTACGAAGACCGTTTCATCCATTTTCATCTGGACGGTGTGAGGTAAGTATGCTCTAATGAGTGTGTCGGCTAGATATATCTCTGAGAGCATTTTGTACACAATCTCAAAATCGAATCGTTGGAGCCGCAACAGCATACGCTGAAGTCGTTTCGGCGCATCTTGCCGACTCTTCTTGCAGATAATCTCCAGAGGCTTGTGATCTGATTCTACTAGAATTTTTCTACCATACACATAGCTCTCCAAGCGCTTCATTCCGAAGACCACGGAAAATAATTCCTTCTCAATCTGAGCGTAGTTCACTTCAGACTGGGGCAATGACCTAGATGCGTAGGCGATCGGATGTCCGTCCTGAAGTAGACATGCTCCCAAACCAGATTGAGATGCATCACACTGCAACACTGTTTCCTAGCTCGGGTCAAAGTACCTGAGTACTGGTGCCTCTGATAGAATGTTCTTGACGCGTTCCAGCGACTGTCCATGAACATCGTTGTCTCAATGGAATTCTGTTTCTTTCTTCAGCAGGTCACGTAGTGGTGCAGTTACTTCAGACAAACATGACGCAAAGTTCTGCACATAGTTCGCCATGCCAAGTAACCTCTGTACCTCTTAACCTCTGGCTTATCGGTTGGTGTAGGCATCTTGATAATCGCCTTCACTTTCTTAGGATCCGCCCTGAATCCATCAGCAGTTATCTGGTGACCCATGTATGCCACATCTCTCAGGCGTAGTTTCAATTTGTCTCTGTTGATTTTGATGTGTCGCTCTCTGCACCGTTTCAACAAAGCGATGAATTTCCGGTCATGGTCACGTACCCCTTCTTCATCTGTTTCTCCTACGCCGAAAATGATCACATCGTTGTGAATCGCTTTGACTCCTTCGAGTCCTTCCAGAGCTTCGTTCATTCGTCGTTGGAACTCTCCTGGGGCCGGAGAAATTCCAAAAGGTAATCTTTTCCATCTGAATCTGCCCCAAGCAGTTCCAAACGTGATGAGGTAACTACTTTCCTCACTCAGCTCAATGTGTCAAAAACCATTCTTGGCATCTATAACCGAGAAGATGCAAGCTCACGATAAATCAGGAAGTAAATCTTCTATCGTTGGAGTTGGGTAGTGATTCCTCTTCAATGCCTTATTAAGAGGCTTTGGATCAATGCACAGTCGTAGTTTGCCTGACGGCTTGCTCACCACCACCATTGACGAAATCCAATCTGTCGGTGTATTCACAGCTTCGATCACATCGAGTTTGGTCAATCTGTCTAACTCAGCCTTGACCTTGTCCTTTATCGCGACAGGTATTCTCCGAGTCGGTAGTTTCACAGGTGGTACGCCCTTGTCTATTTTCAGGTGCAGCTTACCATCCAGCTTGCCTTCTCCATGAAAGATGTCACGGTATTAAGTGTCGAGGTAATTTAAGGTGAGTTCAGGAATCACTGGAGTAACCTTCAGTGGTGCAGGAATACTCTCTAACCCATGTACTGGTTCTACTGTCGCATCAAGAATACTGTCACTGTTCACTGTGAACAGTCCCATCTTCTGTATCGCACGCGATCCTAAGATAGGTTTAACATCACCGTTTACGATCAGAAACTCCACACTGTATTTCTTCCGATTCTTTGGATTCCGGACATTCACACGCCGTTTTCGAGCTGGCTCCGTTTTAGATTTGTTGAACATGATCAACGTCGTAGTCGTGTTCTCGAGTTGTTTCAGATCAGGATCATGAAATATTTTGCAGTACAGTTTCACGGGTAAAACATTCACAGTTCATCCACAGTCGAGTTGAAACTCCACCATTTGTTTTTCCAAACTCATAATGGCATGTATTTACTTCTGTATGTCATTTACAGCATTTATATGTTCCTCAGTCACAGTGAGCACATATTCGCTATCACTCGATGACTGGTCATCAACATTGCGCATCGATGATTTTGATCGACCTCCGGGCTGCTTCTGTTTGTCCCTTTGGTATGTACATTTCACCTTGAAATGATTCTGTCCGCCACATTTATCACAAGTTTGTCCCCATGCTGAACACAATGTCTTCTTCCACGAATGATTGCGACCACAAAACCTACACTCTGATGGCTTATCTGACTGTCTTTTATCACGATGATAAGACGAGGCACCCCTATCCTTTTGTTTTGGGTGTCTTTTGCCCATTTCCTTTTTCTGGACAAATTGTACTTCTTCCTGAGTCATGGTTTTCACTTGTTGACTGGTCGTCTCATTTGCTCTGCATATGTCTATACAGGACTGTAGCCTAAGTTGTGGCTGTTGTAACAACTTCCTTCTGGTTGTGTTATCCTTTATTCCGATAACAATCCTATCACGAATTAGATTGTCCTCTAATTTACCATAATTGCACGTCTTGGCGAGCGTACGGCGGCTACATAAGTGTCAATGTTTTCAGATGATTCTTGCTCCCTGTTATTGAAGCAAAATCGCTCATAAGTTTCATTTGTCTGTCCCAGACAAAATGTTTCAAATTTCTGTAGCACCACAGAAATATTGCCACGTTCCTCTTCATTCGCGATCGCGAGACCATAATAACATTTAGTGCATCTGGACCAATACAGGTAAGCAAAGTTGCAGTTCTTTGTTTCATATCTCTATCTGCTAGGCCACTGGCAATCTCATAATTTTCCCACACACTTTTAAACCTCTTCCAGTTATTAGCTAAATTGCCTTTTAGATCTAATTTGAGTGGAAATGGAATGTTAATGGGAATTTGTACAATTTGAGGTTGTACAACTTGGTCCTCCTGGTCATCCATACTTTCCTTTTCAATGAAACAGCGTGCTTGTGCAAAACGTCGACAAATCACAATTTACACAGCTCCATCTTAGCTTGCTAAAGGCATTTCACGTTCCACTTAACACTACCCTTAGCTCAATGACTTCATTCGCCGTGTATTTCGCCCAATGCCAGCTTCCTCAAGCATCAAGTCACATGTCCGCTCTATTTAAACGAGGCAATGAAATTATCCATATTCAAATATTTTGACCTGGGAATCTCAGATTTACTAATTTGAAGACGGGAATATATAGAGTGAAAATTGTAGAATATGCTGATGTATTTTATTTGAAGGTAAACTGTTTATTTCTCGTTTCACCCAAAGTGCGTTTCAGACCTTGGAGTATTTTTTGTTTTTGAGGGCCTGTGTTCCACACCAAACAATTCGCTTTGCCGGATAACCCTGAGGAATGCCCAGTTCACACTTGGAGGTTCCGTCGTCACAGGCCTCAGAAAATGTGTGGTCCTGATATCCCATTTTACCTTGCCTTTCACTACCAGAGGATAGCATCAAGCTCTGTTTGATATAAATGTCAGCCACGGGGGGGGGGGAATAAATTAGGGGAAATAATGAAAACAATAACAGGAAATGCTAACATACCTTGACGGAAAATATATCACAGTGCCAGAAAATCGACAGCGACACGTCTTCTCCACGCTGGAGTACCACCTACTACTACTACTATGGATGGAGAAAACCATCTATGAATTGCTGTGATATCTGACGTTCGTAATTCGTAGATGGAGGGCCAAGTTATAGTAAAACGCCGAGTAAAAATCAACTGAGTTTAGTAGCTTACTGTCTTCCCAAATCTATACCCTGTTGTAGAGGTAGCTTTACGCTCGGAGCTGTTGATCCCTGATATGCCAGGAGACTGCATCATCCGGGCTAATTCCTCACTGGAGTAACCTTCAGTGGTGCAGGAATACTCTCTAATCCATGTACTGGTTCTACTGTCGCATCAATAGAATAGAATAGAATAGATACTTTATTTACCATCAGTTTTACAAACGCAGAGAACATTAGCTCACTAGGAGCTATTATCACCGACCTATATAAATAAAAATAAACAGAAGTAAAAATATAGATACATACAATATACTATGCACAATATAAAAACGACTATATTCATTACCTTATATATTATCACAGTACCTTTTAAAGTATTATATTAGATATAAGATAAATAATTGCTGCGTGCTTTTCTATGTCTACTTAAATCAGAATACCTTTCCAATTGGACACAAGCCTTTTAAAATTTGAAATGATTTTATGATCCCACACACTTTTAAACCTCTTCCAGTTATTAGCTAAATTGCCTTTTAGATCTAATTTGAGTGGAAATGGAATGTTAATGGGAATTGGTACAATTTGAGGTTGTACAACTTGGTCCTCCTGGTCATCCATACTTTCCTTTTCAATGAAACAGCGTGCTTGTGCAAAACGTCGACAAATCACAATTTACACAGCTCCATCTTAGCTTGCTAAGGGCATTTCACGTTCCACTTAACACGCCTCGTAAGCGGTAGGTACTGGGTTCGATCCCAGCCCGGGTCATACCTAAGACTTGAAAAATGGAACTTGTTGCTCCCTCGCTTACGCTCAGCATTAAGAGGATAGAACAAGGACTGGTTCGCTCGGTGTCCGTATAATGTGACTGAGTGGGGTGTCATGTCTGCCTACAGCATGATATTTCAGTGGGACAGCACTATAAAATGGCAGCATTAGATCTGCTCTGTTACAAGTAGGTTCCCCTGCCTCTCCCCCTCCCCTCCCTTCCCTTCCCCGTCGTGATATAGCTGAAAAAATGTTGAAAGCGACGTTAAACCCTATTCACTCACTCCACTTAACACTACTCTTAGCTCAATGACTTCATTCGCCGTGTATTTCGCCCGATGTCAGCTTCCTCAAGCATCAAGTCACATGCCCGCTCTATTTAAACGAGCCAATGAAATTATCCGTATTCAAATATTTTGACCTGGGAATCTCAGATTTACTAATTTGACGACGGGAATATATAGAGTGAAAATTGTAGAATATGCTGATGTATTTTGTTTGACGGTAAACCGTTTATTTCTCGTTTCGCCCAAAGTGCGTTTCAGACCTTGGTGTATTTTTGTTTTTGAGGGCCTGTGTTCCACACCAAACAATTCGCTTTGCCGGATAACCCTGAGGAATGCCCAGTTCACACTTGAAGGAGTTCCGTCGTCACAGGCCTCAGAAAATGTGTGGTCCTGATATCCCATTTTACCTTGCCTTTCACTACCAGAGGAAAGCATCAAGCTCTGTTTGGTATAAATGTCAGCCACGGGGGGGAAATAAATTAGGGGAAATAATGAAAACAATAACAGGAAATGCTAACATACCTTGACGGAAAATATATCACAGTGCCAGAAAATCGACAGCGACACGTCTACTACTACTACTACTATCGATGGAGAAAACCATCTATGAATTGCTGTGATATCTGACGTTCGTAATTCGTAGATGGAGGGCCAAGTTATAGTAAAACGCCGAGTAAAAATCAACTGAGTTTAGTAGCTTATTGTCTTCCCAAATCTATATCCTGGTGTAGAGGTAGCTTTACGCTCGGAGCTGTTGATCCCTGATATGCCAGGAGACTGCATCATCCGGGCTAATTCCTCACTGGAGTAACCTTCAGTGGTGCAGGAATACTCTCTAATCCATGTGCTGGTTCTACTGTCGCATCAATAGAATAGAATAGAATAGAATAGAATAGATACTTTATTTACCGTCGGTTTTACAAACGTAGAGAACATTAGCTCACTAGGAGCTATTATCACCGACCTATATAAATAAAAATAAACAGAAGTAAACATATACATACATACAATATACTGTGCACAATATGAAAAAACGACTATATTCATTACCTTATATATTATCACAGTACCTTTTAAAATTATTATATTAGATATAAGATAAATAATTGCTGCGTGCTTTTCTATGTCTATTTAAATCAGAATACCTTTCCAATTGGACACAAGCCTTTTAAAATTTGAAATGGTGGTGGCTTGTTGGATTGCAGGAGGGAGAGCATTCCATAGTTTCGCTCCCTGATATCGGATTGTCATTAGGCCATTTTTTGTCGTTCGACAAAGGGGGACTTCTAACTTTATACCTCCCCTTAAGTGGTATGGCACTGATTTTATGTTAAAAAGATCTTGGACATATTTTGGGTTAAGCCCGTGTATGGATTTAAAAACCTCTGTAACGAGTAATTGCTGTCGAAAGACAAGCAATGAGTTTAATTTTGATCTTCTTAACAGATCTTCATACGAACAGCAATAATCATTAAAAACAAGACGGAAACTACGCTCTTGTATTTTCTCTAACTTACTAGAGTCCGTTTTGTTACAGTTGTGCCAAACAAGGCTACAGTAAGTAAAATTTGAGTGGATAAAAGCTCTAAAAATTTGCATTTTTACGTTTGTATTTAAAACTCTGGACAATCTTTTTAAAGCGTTCAATTGTCGTCCAGCCTTTTTGCATATATCTGATATGTGCGAACTAAAATTTAATAATTTGTCATAAGTGATTCCTAATAATATAACGCTATCCTCGTTCTTGAGAGAATCGCCGAGTACATCGAGGTCTAAATCAGTTTTAGTGGCAAAGGTGATAAAATTGAATTTAGTTGGATTCACCTGCATTCGATTATTCGTGAACCATCTAATGCAGTTTTCAGCATCTATTTTCAGGCACTGTTCACTGTGAACAGTCCCATCTTCTGTATCGCACGCGATTCTAAGATAGGTTTAACATCACCGTTTACGATCAGAAACTCCACACTGTATTTCTTCCGATTACTAGAATCCGTTTTGTTACAGTTGTGCCAAACAAGGCTACAGGAAGTAAAATTTGAGTGGATAAAAGCTCTAAAAATTTGCATTTTACGTTTGTATTTAAAACTCTGGACAATTTTTTTAAAGCGTTCAATTGTCGTCCAGCCTTTTTGCAAATATCTGATATGTGCGAACTAAGATTTAATAGTTTGTCAAAAGTGATTCCTAATAATTTAACGCTATCCTCGTTCTTGAGAGAGTCGCCGAGTACATCGAGGTCTAAATCAGTTTTAGTGGCAAAGGTGATAAAATTGAATTTAGTTGGATTCACCTGCATTCGATTATTCGTGAACCATCTAATGCAGTTTTCAGCATCTATTTTCAGGCACTGTTCACTGTGAACAGTCCCATCTTCTGTATCGCACGCGATTCTAAGATAGGTTTAACATCACCGTTTACGATCAGAAACTCCACACTGTATTTCTTCCGATTCTTTGGATTTCGGACATTCACATGCCGTTTTCGAGCTGGCTCCGTTTTAGATTTGTTGAACATGATCAACGTCGTAGTCGTCTTCTCGAATTGTTTCAGATCAGGATCATCAAATATTTTGCAGTACAGTTTCACGGGTAAAACATTCACAGTTGATCCACAGTCGAGTTGAAACTCCACCATTTGTTTTTCCAAACTCATAATGGCATGTATTTTCTTCTGTATGTCATTTACAGCATTTATATGTTCCTCAGTCACAGTGAGCACATATTCGCTATCACTCGATGACTGGTCATCAACATTGCGCATCGATGATTTTGATCGACCTCCGGGCTGCTTCTGTTTGTCCCTTTGGTATGTACATTTCGCCTTGAAATGATTCTGTCCACCACATTTATCACAAGTTTGTCCCCATGCTGAACACAATGTCTTCTTCCACGGATGATTGCGACCACAGAACCTACACCCAGATGGCTTATCTGACTGTCTTTTATCACGATGATAAGACGAGGCACCCCTATCCTTTTGTTTTGGGTGTGTTTTGCCCATTTCCTTTTTCTGGACAAATTATACTTCTTCCTGAGTCATGATTTTCACTTGTTGACTGGTCGTCTCATTTGTTCTGCATATGTCTATACAGGACTGTAGCCTAAGTTGTGGCTGTTGTAACAACGTCTTTCTGTTTGTGTTACCCTTTATTCCGATAACAATCCTATCACGAATTAGATTGTCCTCTAATTCACCATAATTGAAAGTCTTGGCGAGCGTACGGCGGCTACATAAGTGTCAATGTTTTCAGATGATTCTTGCTCCCTTTTATTGAAGCAAAATCGCTCATAAGTTTCATTTGTCTGTCCCAGACAAAATGTTTCAAATTTCTGTAGCACCACAGAAATATTGCCACGTTCTTCTTCATTCGCGATCGCGAGATCATCATAAACATTTAGTGCATCTGGACCAATACAGGTAAGCAAAGTTGCAGTTCTTTGTTTCATATCTCTATCTGCTAGGCCACTGGCAATCTCATAATTTTCTCACACACTTTTAAACCTCTTAGCTAAATTGCCTTTTAGATCTAATTTGGGTGGAAATGGAATGGTTATGGGAATTTGTACAATTTGAGGTTGTACAACTTGGTCCTCCTGGTCACTCATACTTTCCTTTTCAATGAAACAGCGTGCTTGTGCAAAACGTCGACAAATCACAATTTACACAGCTCCATCTTAGCTTGCTAAGGGCAGTTCACGCTCCACTTAACACTACCCTTAGCTCAATGACTTCATTCGCCGTGTACTTCGCCCGATGTCAGCTTCCTCAAGCATCAAGTCACATGTCCGCTCTATTTAAACGAGCCAATGAAATTATCTGTATTCAAATATTTTGACATGGGAATCTCAGATTTACTAATTTGACGACGGGAATATATAGAGTGAAAATTGTAGAATATGCTGATGTATTTTGTTTGAAGGTAAACCGTTTATTTCTCGTTTCACCCAAAGTGCGTTTCAGACCTTGGTGTATTTTTATATAAAGCATGGGGTTAAACATAGCGATCCCATAGTTCGACACTACTCCGTAATACCACCGACCACCCCAAACTCTTGTTTTGGGTTCCACACAAAACAATTCGCTTTGCCGGATAACCCTGAGGAATGCCCAGTTCACACTTGAAGGAGTTCCGTCGTCACACGCCTCAGAAAATGTGTGCTCCTAATATCCCATTTTACCTTGCCTTTCACTACCAGAGGAAAGCATCAAGCTCTGTCTGGTATAAATGTCAGCCACTGGGGGGAAATAAATTAGGGGAAATAATGAAAACAATAACAGGAAATGCTAACATACCTTGACGGAAAATATATCACAGTACCAGAAAGTCGACAGCGACACGTCTTCTCCACGCTGGAGTACCACCTACAACTACTACAATGGATGGAGAAAACCATCTATGAATTGCTGTGATATCTGACGTTCGTAATTCGTAGATGGAGAGCCAAGTTATAGTAAAACGCCGAGTAAAAATCAACTGAATTTAGTAGCTTACTGTCTTCCCAAATCTATATCCTGTTGCAGAGGTAGCTTTACGCTCGGAGCTGTTGATCCCTGATATGCCAGAAGATTGCATCGTCCAAGCTAATTCCTCCGAACCCACTCAAACCGGTTTTGGCCCGCTTGAACTTCGGGAATCTTCGGGGCGCGGACGATTCGAGAGTCTGCAAGCTCTCTTGGTCAGATGAGGGTTGGGTTTCTGAGACATGAGACGTATAGAATTCGGGTGGTTGGATGGGACAATTTTAACGGGGATATTTTAGCTCTCTATCGTTCTGGGTGTTGCTAGGCGGGGCGCACCTTTCTACGACAACTGGCGTCTGAAGTCAAATTAATTTTATTTTCACGGTTGAGAGCCTATTTTGGCGTGTAAGATCGAAAAAAATCCGGTAAACAAGCGCGGGGTGGAAGTCGGCCATTTGTCTTCTCTCTTCGCATACCCCACCTTCCCTGTTTTTTGGCCGGCTTTGCACAGGTTGATTGTATGTAGAATTGTTTTACCGGGAGTCGGTCATCCTGACATGTGGGCTATTCTAGTGGACAATTCTGTATGAATTCTTTCACGGCTGGCGGGCTGTCGATTGTGAGACAATTGAGCACAGGTTTTCAGGTTTTTCTTTGTCTCGGCTGATAGGCTAGCTACACAATAGTGAAATTTGACAATATTATGACCACACCGGTCTGTGTTATATAGAGGTCGGTTAGGCGTTTTCTCCCTCTTTCGTTATGAAACTAGTCGGGTGTTTAATTCAGTCCGTGCTATCAAATATTTTTCTGGTATATAGCCAGCTGGGCCTAAAAAGGATATCGGTCATACACATTCAATAAACTTGGCGTCGCCGTATATGTAGTATTACTGCCCTGTGATAGGCGCGCTGTGTTATTAGTAAGGCCTACGCAGTATAATTTGGCACTGTCGACAACATGTATAGGTGTGTGTGATATAGCAATTGATCGTTTTGCCGCTTCGTTGGGAAATCAGTTATGTTCAATTCGGTCTGTGCTATTAAATATATTCCTGGTATTTAGCCAGTTGAACTAGTCAACATTTCTTGGGAATAGTGCATTTATTCTATTTATGTATTGAACTTGGTTTCACTCTATATACAGTATTATTGTCCTGTGATAAACGCGATATGTTATAAGTAGTGGCATTTTGACCGTTCGTGGCCAATGGGTTGGTAAGAGCCGGATAAACTGACTCAGTTGTATTGAATGCGATTTGAGCCCGAGAGGGCTATATAATGTTCAAATATTTGTACCGTCTTATCATGTAGAGCTAATATATGGGAAAAATTTTATTTTGAAGGAGGTCTTTCTCCATTGTCGCTCCAGGTACAGTTGCTGTGTGATGGTGTCTTTAGTGCTTTGTTATTGTAGTTGACATTTGTGTGATAGATTTTCGCTATGTAGATTGATTTTTGTGTGAGAGATTTCTGCTATGTGATAGTGTTAATGTATGATAGAAAATTTTGAAGCAAAGTTGATACTGGCGTTTGTGAGGAGTTTGTGTAGGGAATACAATTGTGAGTTAATAGTAACTGCTCAGATTGTTCGCGGTTCAATGATGGTTGACTTTGTTTTCTGCTGATGTTTTCCTCATCCTGATAAAAGGGAAACACGTTTTTTCTTTGTGTTTCAAGATATTTGTTTTGAACGATTGTCCCTAATTTGTGTAGTTCCATTTATGTCGTGGTGTTCGTGATATTCGAATTGGTCGGCTGTCGACTGGTCGGCTAAAAAATCGCTCATCGTGTCGATTTTCTGGATTAATACAGATATATATTGCCTACATTTTGGTTACAAGCGTCTAGTCCGTCATTCATAATCCAGCCGTCGTCCATTAGAGAATATCCGCGTCCATAATCCAAAGACCTATTCCATTTTCCATATAACAGTATTAGCACCAAATTCAAAAAGACAATCATAGTATACATAAACATAGGCTTGTTTCCTGCAAGAGAGAAGCGGTCAACAGTTTTCAATGATGCCGGCAAGACATCATGATGTTCAATACATGATTTCGATTGCTCAGTTGATAGTTTGGGGCATTGTCAGCCATGCGAGCCACATTCATGGCGACACCATGGTGTTGTCAGTGCGATAATATTAATCAGACTTCCTTCAATCCTTTCGAATTGAGTTAAAGATATGAATTTCCTGTCTGTTTTCTCCCTTCTCTTGGATCAGTTCAGGAAATTATGCTATTGTTTGAAATTTAATTGAATGGGAACATGTCTATGTTCATCCTTGAGGGGTAGACTGAAGGTTGTTCATGATATTGAGCGAGTGAGTTAAAATTTTGATGCAGTTTACCATCTCGAGGCAGACTATTTCCTGTTTGTATTTGAACTCGGAGTTATTAACTCCTCGATGTGGTCCAGTCTAAATCCAGTTTGTATTCTGTGTTGTATTCCTCCAGGCACGGGAAACAGTGTTGATTGAAGGTTTATTTTTGTTGAACACAGGTGGCCTGACTTTGTTTTCCGGGCACAATTGATAATTGATTTTTTATTCTCCCCCAGGCCCACCCTGGGTTTCTTTAGTGCCCTATTCATAATTAGTCGTAAATTGAAGATAGTGGAAGATTAACAGAGAAGTTGCAACAACGCGTTGACTGTGTGGTAACACGTGTTGCACCTGTTCTAGAGATGGGTCTTGTTCTTTTTTCTTTTTTCTTTTTTCCTAATAGGTATAGCTGAATAGGCACATTAGAATGAGTTGACTGCGGTAACGCGGTGCAAATAGGTTCATTTAAGTGTTTCATTATTTTGAACTTGAGCATGCACATGTTTAAATATTTTTTCATTCACTGCGTATGAGGAGTTGACACTGCTATTTATTTTTGGTGTCAAATTTGGTGTTTTGTAGCGGACATACCAATGTGGGCTGTCTTTCATTTGTTTCAGTGAGTTTCTGGAGAGGAAACTCACTGAAAGTCTTTGATATATTTGAAGTTATTTGATTAGATTCTGATTTGGTATTTCTTATTCTTTTGACTTGATTGCATATACCGTATATCATTCCACTTTTGTTAACATGGCAGATTTAGGGCCCATTGATGTGTCAGTGGCTACAGAGGAAGCACTGCAAAAGTTGAAAGGGATGGGGAGTAGTCGAAGTGCACGTGTGGTAGCATTGCAGGAAGAGGGCAGGTTGATTAGTTTTTAGCATTTTATGTAGGCGACTCAGTTTAGTGCTGGGCATATAGCCGATCTAGTGCTAGAGGGGCAGATAATAGGTTTAGACTTAAACTAGACTTATTTAGACCTCGGGAAGTCCGGAATACATTAATGCTTTAGTTGACCGTCGTTTTGAAGAAATCAATGGATCATGGAAGTTGGAATAACATTGGATGGATGCATTGGATGTAGAAATGGACCAGTTGCATGATAATATCAAGGCATATGCGATTCATTTAGGCCAATTGGTTACACAAATAGGTCAAGTTGATGGTAAGGTGGAGCAAGTTGGTGGTAAGATGGAACAAGTGGGTTTAGATATGAGGACTGTTGTTGCATTGCTTAGTGCTCCAAGCAGGGAAGGGTCAGAGATTTCATCACATGCGACGTCTTAACAGACAACGGGGGACGCTGGTCAGGCGGACCCAACATATGTTGTGAATAATAGACCTGAACAATTGGTTGAGGGTGGGGGAGAGACTCCAAATCAATTCAATGCAGCCCCTGTTCAACAGAATGAACTCCATGATCAAGTGAATGCATCAGCTGCACTTCCCGACCCCCCATGTCCACTAGATCTAAATGGAACAACAGGACTGGACGCTGGTCTGGCGTTTCCAGATGACACTAGGGATGTAAATAAATTATTCCATCAGTTACCGCCCAGTGGCCACATTTCAGCTCCGAACTTCCAGTGCCAGTAAATAGGAATGGATTGTTTTTAGACAATTTTATGGTGAGGAGACAATATCTCCAAGAGGATGTAGATAATGGGAATCTGGCCGATGTGTCCGCTATTAATACCGAGGGGGAGGTTGAGGCCTCTCCTAGTAAATGTAGCGGATGCTCGTCCAGATCGAGATCAACCGAACGACATGTATCCCGAGAACACTACCGTAGCCAAAGTTCTCGGCTTCCCAAGACTTTAGTATTTTCAGGAACCAGAGGGGACTGGATTCCATTCAGGGTTAAGTTTGAGTTGGAAGTCAAAAGTAGAGAGTGGAATAAAGATCAGTGTCTTAAGAAGTTAACAGATTGTATTTATGGCGATGCTATGGTGTTTTACAGCTATCAATCGGAGGCAGTCAAAACCTCGTTCGATATGCTCCTCAAAGCAATGGAATTACAACACATATAAGGGAAGTGGGAAGAGGTGCCGACATACTGGCAGAGCCACATGACTACACAGTATAGTCTTCTGGTTAACCTAATCTAAAGCACATACCAAGAGTCTAACGATTCGTGATATGTGTTGTATCTCAGGTACGCTTTTATTGTACCTGTTCATGTGGCAACTTGGATGATATGACCACACGGCCCCTAGCACCGGCATAAGCGGTATTAGATACAAATCTAGAGAGCTATGATGGAAATGCTCTGACAACTCGTATATTGGTAATTGGTGAGCTGTTTCGCTGTGACAACTCGTACACTGTGGATTGGTGAGCTGTATCGTCGTCAGATGAAAATGACGGCATTTATGCCATTATAACAGTGGAGAGCCTCCGCGTGCAGTTAGGCAGCGTTTGCAGGCGGAAGTGCAGGCTCCCGAGGATACTTTAGAGGAGTTTGCTTTTAGATGCGCTAGGTTGGCAAGGGACGGGTATCCGAATGCACCGGAAAAGATTATTGAGTCAGTAGCGGTGGATGTAGGGAAATACAAGCTGTGAGATTTGCTATGGAAAAGAGTCCCACAACAAACTCGGAAGCCTTGACTTATGTGAACTCCTCACGATATAACCTGAGAGAGTTGGACTTTCAGACAGTCACATGTAGGACGGTTAACGTTGATTCAGTGGGGAAGGCTTTTCCTGATGCTTGTAAGGCAGAAGGGGAAGGGATAAATAAGAGGTCCCTTCGCCGTCAGTCATCGCGGCCCTTTCGTCCACCGCGACTCTGTTACTCGTGCCGTAAACCCGGTCACATAAGCCGTTTTTGTCCTGTTAGACGTGGTTTAGATGGGTGGGCTGAATTGGCAACTGTAAATGGCAGTGTGGGTTCGTCCACGGGGGACGAGGCAGGCGTTACTGAACTTACTGCGGCAGTTAGAGATGTTACTGTCTCGTTCCCAGGGGTGGGCGATGTCCATTCCAGTTAAGGTTGGGCCTGTGCCGGTGACTGCTGTAATAGACACGGCCGCCCAAGTCACCGTCATGAGTGAAGATTTATTTGCTAGGTTGGGTCGGTATTCGGTATTCTGGTGTATTTCCAGGAATGACCAGTATGGGAATGCTAGTTCGGCAGGTCCCATAATCCATCTCCGATTTTCACTGTATTGGAAATATAGTGGTGGCGCCCTTGGTTGACGACCTGTTGCTAGGCTTCGATTTCCTGTCAGCCTATCAATGTGTTGTTGATTTTAGGGATAAAGCCTTGGATATTGGGGACACCAAGGTTTTTGCAGTTTGAATTTTTACGGAATGGTGACTTGTTTAATGTGGGCTCCATTTCGCTGTGCCAGTAACTGATAAATGGTGAAATTAGTTGATGGACCATTGGTGACGCATTTTGTGTATGCGTCTGAAGAGATGTACTATAGTGTCAGCTTTGTGGGGAAATATGGATGTGTGCCATCACGTGTATGCAGTGATGTATGTATTGTATTAGGTTTTGATTTTCTATGTGAAATTATTCTAGTTGGGGGTTGATTTGATTTTGTTGTACAGGATGTTTGTTTGAGGCATTGTGGAATTGAGACAAAAAAATATTTATATAAAATTCTAGACCCAAACCGTTGGTAATGTGTTGTGTTATGTAATGTGTATTTTGAAATTATTGTTCTAGAATTATGGTGTGTGTTGGAGAACTATGGTGTGTGTTCGGGAGTTGGATGTTCGAAAATTGTGATCTTTGCTGCGGCGTTATATTGTAGTGTGTTATGGGAGAATTTGATGCGTTGTGATGAACTAGGTGTGTTTATGTAATCTGTGTGAGGGAACCGGGTGCTGGACGCCTGGGTTCGATGGTTGCTGTGTGATTAGAGAATTTATGTGTGTGGAGATTCTGTATGGTGGATCTACGCGTTAATGACGTTTTTGTGCGTCTCCTTTTGAGATTTTATAACTGTGTGTTCTTTGTGGGTTTTTTTGTGTGTGTTAAGCTGTGTTACGTTCATGAAAGTCTCTGTGAAAGTTTAATTTATGGAGTGACTTGGATGAGATATGACACGATAATATGTAGTGCGGTTAGCCATGTCAGAGACCTGGGGTTAAGGAAGATGGGCCCTTCCCCCCCATGTCTTCGTCATGGAGCCCTGGTGAGAGTTGTCTCTGAACCGTCGTGCAATGCGTGTATAAGTTATCGTGAATCCAGTGAGACAAGATAGCCACCACTTGGAGAGTATCTAAATACGATATTGTTTAGTCATGGTCTCGCAACTTTTCTATAATCTCAACCCGTTTCTATTTGTGAGCTGGATATCTGAAGGGGACTAGTGTTTACGATGATGTTCATCCGCCGCGGATGCTCATTCTCTCTGGTGGGGTAACCGTTTGCGAGGGCGTAAGTACATTGGGGTCAGTGGGCGTGTGGTGCGCACACACGTTGCTGGCTCTTCGTGCGTGCGCCCTTGGAGGGCCCTCCCGCTCGTAATTGTTGGCTGCTGACGAAGGCGAGCCTTGAAAGTATTAGGGGAGGGAGAATGGGGAGCCCAATTTATAGTCTCGACAGCCAGTAGTTTAGAGGCTTGTTCCAGTGGTGGATTGTATGACGGACTGGTGCTTATTGCGGCCATGTAGCTGGTAGGCTGGCCTGCCAATTTATAGTCTGGATACCAGTCGTGGGTTGGATGATGTTCTCGTATTTATTGGGGCCGTGAAGCTGGTAGGCTGGCCCACGGATTATATTTCTGAGAATTAAAGGCATCAGTTCCATGAGGCTGACCATTTGAGTGAGGTTTTTAGTGGGTTTGGGTATAATTATAGACAGTCTGTTAACGAGACTGGACTAATGGGATGGTTTACCATGTACTTTTGTACAGTGCATGTTACGGATTTTGACACATGTGATATAACATGGAGAATTCACGTCTCTCTCTCTATTTTAGTCATTGTTGCAGCGCTGGAACGGCTATTGCCTGGGATAGGGAAGGGTTCTAGCAAGGCGAAATAAGATCTTCGCCAAGAAGAAAACGGGGAGAGGTGTTGCAGAGGTGTTGCAGAGGCTTGAACTTCGAGAATCTTCGGCGCACGGACGGTTCGAGAGACTGCACGCTCTCTTGGTCAGATGAGGGTTGGGTTTCTGAGACATGAGACGTATAGAATTCGGGTGGTTGGATGGGACAATTTTAACGGAGATATTTTAGCTCTCTATCGTTCTGGGTGTTGCTAGGCGGGGCGCACCTTTCTACGACAATCATATCGATCACCACAGATTATTTGGGTCTTCTGAAGGATATAATTGATTTAACAGCATAAATCCACACATACCTGCGTTTTCTTCCAGCCATCTCTGTTCACTTGAATGATTTCGCGCCGTGAGGTCAACGAGCATGCGTACAGGATACATTTAAATGAGGTCACGTGACTCTTTCAGGCCCCGATGTCATCGTCGCACTACCACAACAGCGCTAGCTCTGCAAACACCCGATCACGTATTGTGGTAGTGCGACGATGACTTCGGGGCCCGAAAGAGTCACGAGATCTCATTTGAATGTATCGTGTACGCATGCTCGTTGACCTCACGGCGCGAAATCATTCAGGTGAACAGAGATGGCTGGAAGAAAACGTTGGTATATGTGAAATTATGCTGTTAAATCAATTATATCCTCCCGAAGACTCAGATAAATGGTGGTGATCGATAGGATATGGATTTGGGAAGACAGTAAGCTACTAAACTCAGTTGTTCACGCCGTATTTTTAGCGTAAATAATCCCCCTCGCCAGACGAGGGGACCGGATTTTACTCAGCGTTTTACTACAACTTGGCACTCTGTCTATGAATTACGACTGTCAGATATCACATAGATAGTTTTCTCCATCTACACCTACTACAATCGTGCAACTGACGGGGCACAAAAACGTTGCCAGTCTCAACAATTATGCGGTCGCCAGTCCCGATCAACAGAAGGAGATGTCTCATATTCTTGGTTTACCAGATAAGGCAACTGATAAAACTCCGTGTCTCGCTAGTCCAAGTACCAATGTCGACGATTCTCCGTGTGTTCCGGTCGCTTCTGGCCTCTGGTCCAAAGTTCGGACACACTGACTGACCAAAACATTCCGGTACGAATCAACCAGAATCTTCTATCACAAACTCAAACGACCGCAGCGGGTATCTTTCACGGCGCCAACTTTCACCACTGCATCTTGAATATAACGGTCTGCCATTCTGCTGGGTCGATCCCGTCAAATAATTTGACATAAATAATAACCGAACCGAATGTTATTTTCACTTTTGGTCGAAGACATGAATAGATAAACTATAAATGTCACAGAACGTTTCCATCTTTTTCCACATGCTTGTTGCTTTCGGTAAAGTTTGAAAGTTTCAGCGCGTATGAATATACTTTGACCTAGTTATGAGGCTAGCTATGAGAAACCTTGTTCCCATATGTGCATATTGCGGTATATTCAATAATGTATATAAATTCTGGTACTGCATATATTGTTAAATGGAAGGTCATTTACAGTAATTTATTTCAACAAAAAATGAATTTTGTCTTCTTTCTGCTTTTGTTCACTGTTTCTGCTGCACTGACTGTCTACTCGTTTCTGCACATAAAACTGCGGGAAGAATCGAGGCCTGCGCACTACCCCAGATTTGAATGTTGCATCATCCAACATAGTCCTGCGAAAAATACCGCTAAATATGATCGAAGTTAATTTATATACAGGCCCTGCGAACTCGGTCGATATGGTGATCGGACCTCAGAGCACTCGAGCTGATACGACGTACCGGAACACACAGTACCATGATAACCTCTATGTATCAATGCAGAATCAGAATCAGATTATTTATTAAGCCAATCATGGCGCCCAGCTGGGGGCTGACAATCAAAAGCATAAAACAATCAAATACGATCAGGCACCCCCACTCAATGATGAATATTAATTGGCGATATAACGTTGGTTTCATTAATTAGGTCGACTCCAACGTCACATTGATGGACAATTCCACAAAGATGTAGCGGTCGCCGGGCCTATGAAAGGCCGTTCGCGCCATGAATCCCTCTTTTAAACGTTCAAACTTTTTAGACGTTTAGAAATTGTGAACGTTTAAAAAGTTTAAACGTTTAAACTTGCACCAACCAATCAGATGTCATGAATTGACATTCAGAAGACGTTTCCTGTTAAAACGCAAACGCTCCTGTTGTAACACCCAATACTTTAGACGTTTTCTGTCAAAAAAGCAAACGTTTCCGGTAGTAATATTCGAGACTTTTGAACGTTTCCGATTGAAAGGATAACGTTTCCGGTTGTGATCGTCCAATCAACTATTTTTACTTCTTTCTTACTGTAGACGTTTCCTGTCAAAAGCAAACGTTTCCGGTAGTAATATTCAAAACTTTTAAACGTTTCCGGTTTAAGAGAAAACGTTTCCGGTATGTAGTCTATTTCAACCAATCAAACCTGTCCTTACAAATTAGTGTCTCTTTGGCGCCAGGACAATTTGCGCCGGACATGATGGCGGACGGCGGGCCTATTACAAGCTTGTCATCATGCCCATTAGCAACAGATCGAGTATATTCGCGCATATATACATGTACACAGGTTGCCAATGTTTACAATCGGGTCCCACTTCCGGAAATGCGCGCACAAACTTGCAGGCAGAAAACTCTTCGAATATAGGGAGACAACTCGATTAACATGCAAATAAACATGCAATGGCCGAAGACGACTCACATTTATAGTCGGATTTAACGTCAAAAAGCGGAGGAAATTTATCAATGCGATACATTAGTCACAGAACTTATATTCATGCTTTGTTTATAATAAATATTTTTATGACAAATTCTCAGTCAATTGACATTAGTAGTAGTATAAAGACGGCACAGACCAACTTGACCTACTTTTTTGTTCCCCCGGGTAAAATTTGCGGCGGAAGTGCGGCGGGGTTTCCCAGTGGGGGATTCCCCAGTGGGGGTTTCCCAATGACGATCACGTGATCAAGGCATGTCTAGACTTGTTGGGTTGTACAGTTCTGCCATACGGAGGATGGGTACTAGTATTTCAAATAAATTAATTAATTAATTAATTAATTTTAATTAATTACTTGTAAAATGGCGGTGTTTTTAGACGGCGCAAGGGAGCAAACGAGGCGGTGGGGACGTCACGGGGAGAAAAAAACCCTCACATTACCCTCAAAAAAACCTCTAAGCCATATAATAATAATAAACATAATCTATAGGTGTTGTACCATGTTAATAGGATCAGTCTAGCATCTGTACCACCCTAGGGTCGAGTGTTTATTGTCCCGTGTATATCCGCAAGAAAACAACAAACAAAATGGCGGCTCCAGGATGGTGTGGGGATGCCCTTTCCATATCACGGCGTCGATCCTAACCACAGCGCCATCTGCACACACTGACGCAAGGGAGACAACTCGTGTGGACCAACCGTGTGGAAATAGCCGTGTTGGAGCTAGGGGAGCCACTAATGGACCAATGGGGTCGAGTGAGGTATCAAAGTGAAGCTTAGGTGAAGGGGCATCTAATGGGCTGGGTGTGGGATTGAAATATCGGCATTCTGCGCATGCGCGCTGGCCCAAGGGTATGAAAATAGACGTTTTGGAGCTAGGGGAGCCCCTAAGGGTCCAATGGGATCGAGTGAGGTATTAAAGTGAAGCATTCGTGAAGGGGCATCTGATGGGCTGGGTGTGGGGTTGAAGTATCGGCATTCTGCGCATGCGCGGTGGCCGAAGGGTATGGAAATAGCCGTGTTGGAGCTAGGGTAGCCACAAATGGTCCAATGGGATCGAGTGAGGTATCAAAGTGAAGCATTCGTGAAGGGGCATCTGATGGGCTGGGTGTGGGGTTGAAGTATCGGCATTCTGCGCATGCGCGGTGACCGAAGGGTATGGAAATAGCCGTGTTGGAGCTAGGGGAGTTACTACTGGTCCAGTGGGGTCGAGTGAGGTATCAATGTGAAGCCTATGTGAGGGGGCATCTGACTGGACTAGTGGGGTTGAAATAGCGGCATTCTGCGCATGCGCGGTGGCCCAAGGGTATGGAAATAGCCGTGTTGGAGATAGGGGAGCCACAAATGGTCCAATGGGATCGAGTGAGGTATCAAAGTGAAGCATTCGTGAAGGGGCATCTAATGGGCTGGGTGTGGGGTTGGAATATCGGCATTCTGCGCATGCGCGGTGGTCAAAGGATATGAAACTAGCCGTTTTGGAGCTAGGGGAGCCTCTAATGGTCCAATGGGGTCGAGTGAGGTATCAAAGTGAAGCATTCGTGAAGGGGCATCTGATGGGTTGGGTGTGCGGTAGGAATATCATTCTGCGCATGCGCAGACGCAAATGCGGAGCGTCCAATCAGAAGCGAGTATTTCAAATCCGTCACAGAGCTCTCAGCCAATCAGAAGCGAGTATTTTGACCCGGTGCATTATGGGACATATCCAAGATGGCGGCACGTATGTTCAAGATGGCGGCACATCCAGTGTCGAAAACTGGCCATTTATTCGGGATGTGGTCACCTAGTGTCGAAAACTGGACCCTGTATGGGTCCCGCTAGCGCCTTGACGCCATGATATAGACCGGAGAGAGAAAACAACAACAACAAGGATGACACATGAGGGAACAACAACAACAACAAGTTTTTTTTCATATAGTTTATTTTCCCCTCCATCATAACATACCCACGCTGGGGAGCCGCGTTGGGTATGTTTACAATTCAAGAAAGACTCTTGTCCAATCAGAGACCGCCATTTGCATCTGTCCTATTCGTTCCTGTCCGTTAGATGTATTCTTGTCCAATCAGAAGTCGCCATTTCAGAGAGTTCCTTCTTCGGTCATGTTCATTCTGAACCGTTTATTCTAATCATCGTCGGCCAGGCCTGGATATTCTTCGGGCAGCATGTCCTGAAACAGTTGTTTGCGCATTCTGATCGCATTTTCCAGGGCCTCGGTGGGTGGTAAACCCATATCCTCTTCCAAGTGACGCTTGGTCTTCATGATGGACCTGTGCGTGGGGTCCCCTTTCATTTCAAGCGGTAGTAAGGTACTGTTCATAGATCGCCATGGCTGTTTTCCTGATGCGGGGCGCATTTGGGTGTACGTCTGTTGTAAATTATCCTCTCCGGCGTCCTCGATCGCTTCAGCGTGAGTATTGATAGCTGCTGTCACAATACGATCCCAGAAGGTAGGCTCTGCCTCACTTTCCTGGGATGTAGGCTGACTCTCTGAGGTCAAGCTCTCCATATCAGTAGATATACTGTCAGCAATCTTGGATTCGGTATCAGTCGATGCACTCTCATCAATCTCTGTATCAGTATCTGCCTCAACGGGCTCCTCGGCGTCTTCAATCCCATGTATATTTTTCTCGTGTCGCATCATATCGTAATGTCTGGTGAACGTGCGTTCACACTCAGAACAAGTATAAGCCATGTTGACGGTTGAACGTCGACTGCGTGTTTTGGGAATACGTGTGTGGTAGTGTGTGGTGGTGGTGTCTGTACATATAAGAATGAACATGTGTCCCTCATCAGTCCTTATGTATTGGTCGACAGATCAACATGTCGTGTACGTGTACGTTCTGTCAGAGAACCTTCTCTCGTCGCGATAGTATGATCAGGCACATTCAAGGCAAACACAACCAAGAGACACCACTGAGTCCCGCTATAGGTCCAGCAAGTGCAGTAGAGCATCCCTACACGATGACGGTGAGCGGCCCTACGGCATGTGGAAAGACGTCCTGGGTAATGAAGTTCTTAGAGGAAGGGGTGGCAACCCCAGCTCCGACACGTGTTGTTTGGTGTTATAGCCAATGGCAGCCCGCCTACGAAACTACGCGATTACAGAATGTGAGTTTCGTCCCAGGAATTCCTCATGACATAGACGAACCGTATTACTTTGACCCCGAGCAGACCAACGTGGTAGTGCTAGATGATCTGATGAGTGCGGCCAAGGACAATTCGAAAATCGCCGACCTATTCACCAAAGGGTCCCATCATCGCAATCTGTCCGTCATCTATTTGACCCAGAATCTCTTTCCTCAAGGGAAGGCGTCCAGAGATATTGCCTTGAACTGCCAATACTTTGTGTTGTTCTCCAACCCCATCGACAGAGCACAAATTGGTGTGTTTGGTAGTCGAATTTATCCTCAGAACATCGACCATTTCATGCAGGCGTTTCAAGAAGCGACAAGTCGTCCGTACGGCTACCTGTTCGTAGATTTAAAAGCCCATACTCCCGAAGATCGCCGGCTGACGACCCACCTGCTACCCGGCGAGGAATCACCACAGCCCCTACACCATCCACCGAGTCCACATTTGGTGAAGCAGCAACCCACCCCCGTACAGCGGGCCTTCTTCATATCACCAGTCCCGGAATATCACCCAACCGTGAAGGCCCAACCCGAGGTTGAAGAACATAATGTGAACTCGAGGCTATGGAAGGATTTGTTCAAAGAAAGTATGGACGCCGAGATGGGCGAGATTTTGGAGGCCACAGGAAACAAGTTTCACGCAAAGGGTATTCGAAAGAGGAAGCTGCAATTTTAGCCCATAACAGATTGGCACCCAGACTACGACGGGCTTTACGTCAGCAGTATGTCGACTTACTGACCCATATGAAATTATTGGATAAGGATCCAGTCCATATGGAAATTGAAAGAACAGCGTCGATATTGAAAACCTCGGGCATGAACTGGAAAACGGCGTATGTCAGAGCAATAGCACAAAAGAAACATTTGTTCGAACGCATCATTAAACGTCGTTAAAGCGTTAAGAAAGTGTGTTAAAGCGTTGAGACGAGCGTTAAGGCGTAACGACGGGCGTCACTGCATTTCGATGAATTGATGTCAATTCCATGAAATCAGAGCTTCTGAGCTAATTCACCAGGGCGTTGAAGAGTTGAGCTAAGCGTTGATGACCGTTACTGTCTATAAAAGCGAGCGTATTCCCAAAACACGCACAGTCGACGTTCAACCGTCAACATGGCTTATACTTGTTCTGAGTGTGAACGCACGTTCACCAGACATTACGATATGATGCGACACGAGAAAAATATACATGGGATTGAAGACGCCGAGGAGCCCGTTGAGGCAGATACGGATACAGAGATTGATGAGAGTGCATCGACTGATACCGAATCCAAGATTGCTGACAGTATATCTACTGATATGGAGAGCTTGACCTCAGAGAGTCAGCCTACATCCCAGGAAAGTGAGGCAGAACCTACCTTCTGGGATCGCATTGTGACAGCAGCTATCAATACTCACGCTGAAGCGATCGAGGACGCCGGAGAGGATAATTTACAACAGACGTACACCCAAATGCGCTCCCGCATCAGGAAAACAGCCATGGCGATCTATGAACAGTATACCTTACTACCGCTTGAAATGAAAGGCGACCCCACGCACAGGTCCATCATGAAGACCAAGCGTCACTTGAAAGAGGCTATGGGGCTACCATCCACAGAGGCCCTGGAAAATGCGATCAGAATGCGCAAACAACTGTTTCAGGACATGCTGCCCGAAGAATATCCAGGCCTGTCCGACGATGATTAGAATAAACGGTTCAGAATGAACATGACCGAAGAAGGAACTCTCTGAAATGGCGACTTCTGATTGGACAAGAATACATCTAACGGACAGGAACGCATAGGACAGATGCAAATGGCGGTCTCTGATTGGACAAGAGTCTTTCTTGAATTGTAAACATACCCAACGCGGCTCCCCCAGCGTGGGTATGTTATGATGGAGGGGAAAATAAACTATATGAAAAAAAACTTGTTGTTGTTGTTGTTCCCCCATGTGTCATCCTTGTTGTTGTTGTTTTCTCTCTCTCTCTCCGGTCTATATCATGGCGTCAAAACGTCTAGCAGGACCCATACAAGGACCAGTTTTCGACACTAGGTGACCACATC